>JAVYIG010010888.1:0-65313 GCA_035222895.1 Strongylocentrotus droebachiensis | reverse complement strand
GACAGACAAGTACGACCCCACCCCCGGAACAAACAAAAACATGAATACAAAGACAAGTAACCATGCAAGCTGACAAACTGAAGAAGGACAGAATATGTATATAACCACTATTTAATGTGAGAATTGTAATGTCGTTTCTTTTGGCACAGAGTTCATCAGACAATCAAAAAACCTCTGGATGACGGCACAGGTTGATAAAATGTACAGCTAAAAATGTACCTAAGGTTTGGCGGCCCACAATGAATAATTTGATTTGGTGTAACCGCTGGATAACTACTGTCGTTTCTGCAAGAGCAAATAATATAGGACGAATATGATAGAGTGTATTGATATGTGGTAGAGTGTATTGATATGTGGATGAGTGCTAAACTTTTTGACTTGTGGCCTCTTGAGAAGGGAGCAGGGAGGTATTACAGCTGGGGGTGTTTCACAAAGACTAAGATCGACTTAAGTTGGACTTAACTATGGCAGGCCATTCATGCCACTGGTTGCTCTCATCCTTGGTCTTTCAAGGGACGTCACAAATCTACAAAATTAACATTTTCGATAGTTCATTGTTGAAGAAAAAAAGTTACATACATTGTAAACTTAAGTTTACGTCCCTTGAGAGACCAATGCTAGGGATGGTGAGAGCAACCAGTGGAATAAAAGCCTGCCATAATTAAAGTTCAACTTAAGTCGATCTTAGTCTTTGTGAAACACCCCCTTTACGGCTACATATAATTGCTTGTCTTTGAAGAAGGCTCAAAGCTGTTACATCAAGCAAGACAACGATGTGCTTCCCTTGCAGGTGTTGAAACAATCAAAAAGCTCTCTATTGCAGAACAAAAAGACATTAAAAATGAGAGATATTCTTTTATGATGGTAATTACTAATCAGGGACCCCACTGTTTACAAAGAAAAAGCACAAATTGGTTGAGGCTTGGAAATTTTAAAATGAAACCATAATAGGCCAATTTTAAAATGAACAAAATTTATACTACTATTTATTAAGTGCCTCGATACAAATTTTTTCATTCACCTGTTACAAATAATTGTATCTCAATAGTAAGCGTGCAAATTGCATACAGTATATGTTGCTAGGTAGGAAAAAAATAATATGGCTTGTTGTACCTAACAACAGGTTATGTATGCAATTTGTATTTTGACTATTGAAATACATTCATTTGTAACAGGTGAATGAAATAAGTTTTAACGAAGCACTTTACAAAGATTTATGCATTAAAGTTGTTTACATTATGAAAATGATCCATTACATGTAATTCATCCGAGTCTGGTGTGATTAAACTATGACTGCACACAAAACCTCCCTCAAGACTTTCTTTAATTTTAATGGTAGTGTACAAGCTCAAGAACCTGTGAATGCCACGGAATGCTATACAGGAATAAAGCTCTGTACATTTCACTTCAAATAATAGTGTACACACATGAAATTGTTTTATGTTACAAGCGCAAACATGAAAACAAAACCAATCAGATATAAACAAAGTGTAAAAAATATGAGCGAATGAACAGGATGGACAAATGTTTAGCACTGCAACAGAACGAGAGATGAACAGAAAATCCTTTTACTCAAACCAGGGGCCTGTTTCATAAAACTTTTTATCTATGACAAATGCTTAATTTCTATGATAAATTTGCTCTCAGCCAATCAGATGCCTTGATTTCAGTAGCTTATAACAGTAGCTTGTAACTTGTTATTGACATCAAGTTTCATGAAACAGGGCCCTGAACAAAAGCATGCAGCAAATAATGTATGCTTTCAGGATAGACTAGTACAGAACAGTTTTCTCCCTTCAAATATGAACAGATTGTCTGTTTGAAGCCAGAAGGGCATTAACTCATATATTGTAACACATAGTTAATGCCCTTCTAGCTCTTAAAGGCATTGTTTAACAATGTTAAATCTGAGATACACTGCCCTATGTGTGATCAGTGTCTGTGATATGGTGTAATATTGAAGCCCTAAAAAATTTGTGCTCCAAAATGATCAAGTGCCTCAAAAAAGTAAAAATCTTTGAGTGACCGGTTTTACCATACTCATTTTCCCCAATAGACTGTCGTGTTATGAAAACCGTTTGGCAAACGGTTTTCAACATTTGTAATTCCAATCATAAATATCTTGATAATCAGACAGGCGATCGGCTTGTAAAAGTCATGGAGTTCCTGACTGACCTAAAGGTTTATAATTATCATTGCAGCATGAGCTAAATCCAGAATTTTGTTTCAGAATCTGAGACAAAGTTACCGGATCCCTTTAACGGACGATATTACTTCATGAAAGATCAATGAATACACAATTTAAATACACAATTTTAAATAGTCTTCAAGATCCTCTGTTTCTCAACATACGTTAGGGGGCTGCACATACTCTGCACTCCTGCATAGAGGCAGAAAGTATGAACTCTGTGTAAAATGCTGAATGCCCTTTATGCTCTTAACAGACTGTATTACTTCATGAACAATCAGTGAATACACATGCTTGCACAATAAAAACAGAACATTTCTATTTCTGTACATGAAAACAACCACACCCATCAGTGCACAGCATCCATGTGCACACAAACACATGTAAATGAACTCTCCTAGTTGATTTCTCCAAAATATATAGTACTTGGAAATATAGCTCTCTTTCTCTGTTCATCATAGATTCTGCATGTACCTGTACATAAAAACAATAAAAATCCTACTAACACCCACGACCTGACTGCAGCATTAAAAAGAACTCAATATCTGTCAGGATCAGACACAGGCTATGTTCTTTGGTTTTAGTAGAAGCACTATAGTCATCCCGACGGAGGAATGATAACCATTTTTTCGCGACAAATGCAGAGGGGAAATTCTGAACTGGTTTTTCTGGTTTCTATTTAGCGGAAGTGCCATTTTACATTTGTAGACGGCCTTAAACACTGTTCATAACATCAATCATAATAGTAGTAAGGCATAGGTATAGTAAGCCATGTTTAGAAATGACAAGGGTAGGGAGGGAGAGTGAGGTTCCACCCCCCCCCCCCCTCCCCCCAGCCCCTTTGAGGTTGACAAAATCATTACTAAATTGGCAACACAATGACTTTTTATGGAAGGTTCTGCCTGTACGCAACACACAATTTTCACAGAATGTAGGCGACATCAAAAACAATTCCATCTACGAAATGCACATTTTTCCAAGCATCAGTTATAGGGGTTCAACATTTTTTAATTTGGAAAAGCAAGTGATTCAAGAGAACATGAGACTTTTTAAATGTTTTCCACAGGAAGACAAGGATTAAGGAGCGATTTTCATGTTTATCTTTGATAATTTCTGATAGCCAATATGCATTCAAAGAACCTCAATAATTTGACAGTCCACAATACCATGTTAGGAATAGGGTCTGCACAATTCATCTAAGACAGCATTTTGGGTAAAAGAAATTACTCTTGAATGCCTATTTATGACAACTGTCAATTAAAGAACACGATGCTCATTAGGGGAAAGAGCGAACAGAAACGGTGCAAATGATCATATCTACAGAAGAGAAAGATCCCACGGTGCTTCATCGGTGGATATTCCAATTTCTAGATCACAGATTCAAGTTGATGATGATGACTTTATGGTGGGGCTTCCATGCAAGGCCGTGCTTTTAAAAGGTGATGCAGTTTCAAAGATGATGAGTTGTAGAAGAGGCCGCCCAGAGATGAAAATTCATCCACAGTTTCGTCCAGAAATATTTCTCTGTTCATAATTTTTGTATTCTCCATAGATGTAACATGATTTTTCACCAATGAAGACGATACCATGGCAACGGGAGAGGCCCTCTCGTGGTCAAGAACCATATTTCTAAATTTCACTTTTCTAATGGTGTAGTTAATCATTTCCACCCAAGAAAAAGATGATGAAACAAAAACAACAATAAAAGATATGAAGAGGCGGAAAAATGTACATATGTTTAACATAAATTACATTTTTGTTCATACTATTTTCTTCTTCAGTTGTGTTAATAAATGATTGATTTTCCCCAAAGAAAATGATGATACAACAAGAGATGAGAATCTCTTGGCAGAATATTCCCTGCTATGTACATGCAAAAGGCATAGCTTAGAAAATAATGATGTGCTCTCTTTCACGATCCTATCTCAAGAGTATCCTTTCCACTGAAGTAACCGCAAGTAAGTACAAGCACTCCACGACAATATGGCACCAGTCTTTTGAGGTTTATCCCACAAATGTCACAAGAAAGGTGATGTGCTCTCGAGATTTCATGATACTATCTCAAGAGTATCATTTCCACTGAAGTAACCGCATGTAAGTACAAACACTCCACGACAATATGGCACCAGTCTTTAGAGGTTTATCCCACAAATATAACAAGGAAGAGTCCATTCCCTGTGCCGGATAACGCGGAAATCATGTATCACATGAGCATTGTCTGTTCTAGCTGCAGCATTTTAAGTCCGTCCAGCTCACTCTGGCGATGGGATCAACGCCACTCTCTTCACGGCGATACTGTACACTTTTAAAACAGGGCCCCCATTTCACAAAACTTGTCGTCAGTGACAAATGACAGTTATAAGCTAGTGAAATCCTCGCTTCTGATTGGTTATCAGCAGATTTGTCAATGAATTGTATCATTTGTCATTGAAAAAAGGCTTTGTGAAAACAGGTCCCAGGAAGAGCCTGGCTGGCATGAAAGTAGCATGAATAAGTCTATCTAGCGCTAAGCTAAGCTAAGCTAAGCGGGGAGTCAATATCACGACTGCTCCGACGAAGCGGGGTTCTCAATCTCTTTCTTGATGATCTCTCGCACCTCCTGTGGCAGCTGGACGGGTTTGAGTAGGACTGACGTCCGGGTGCTCACTTGCCTCACGATCTTGTACACCACTGTAATGAGAGAAGATAGTGGGGAGAAGTTAAAGATGTTCATGCGTATATAGTCATTTGTGAAGTAGGCAACTAGGCGATCACTACATAACACTGAGCCAATGGGTATTACGCTCCCGTGCGTACGTCGGTGTGCTGCCCACTATATACCCACGCTTGAGCAATATTAAAGTGACTTGGTAACATTGTTGAAGGTTGATGAAAAAAATTGCTTAATTTTTGTATAAAACGTTACTTAATATATTCCTTCTACTGTACTAACCCTCTGACATGCAAGAAATCCTGAAAAAATCAAACCACAAAGATATCTATGGTTTTCTTTGAAGGCGTCGATGTACGACACCCTCTAACAGTGATTAACAGTAAATTCTCCCAACCATTTTTGAATTTTCCCAACCGTTTTGAAAAAGAGACATAAAAACGGGCTATAAAAAATCTGTCAACAATTAAATGTCTGGAATTGAATGTAGAGCCATTTTATTGCTTTGAGACTATTTCCATTCACCTAAAATGTAATTAAATTGTAATAATATAGTTGGGAGAATTCAGGAAACGATCAGATCAGTTTTTCCCAATTTGTACCATGAATAATGGTCCGATTTCACTCAAATTTTCAGATTATCTTTAATTGTACATCTAGCATTGAAGTCACTAACTTAGCACCACTATCCCTCATCTGAACAATGTTACCAAGTCCCTTTAAAGCAGACAAATAAGAGAAAGAGACCAGGGATAGTTTGAAATGAATAGGACCAATGATAGGAAAGTTAACAAGTTTGAAATATGAGATGACTTATCTATGTGCATCTTAAAGTGGCAAGTTGGTCAGTGGATTGTGACGTAGTCACGGACAACTCTCCCGTTTTTTATGTACAAAAAAATAATTAATTTCTGCTTTTCTCCGAAGTGTGCTCTCTTACAACTTTCAAAATTCCTTATTTATTTTTTATTTTTTGGGGTAAAATTTAGTTCAAAATTTCCCTAGTACCGGTATGCATTTCTGATTTCCTGCTTTCTTTAGAGTTGGGTCTGCGTTTAATTTCACCTCAAATATAAATCTACAATATAGCATAATGTTACGCACCAAAGCACAGATAAGGCAAGAATAGTATTGTAAACTTGACAGCAAAGCATGGTGATTTTAACAACCATTTATTTTTTAAATTGTGCCTTATATCTGTGGATAAACAAAGGCTTGTATTTCTTCGTGAAAATTCAAAATGGGTGTAAATATACAAAGTTGGATATCATGAAACCGTGTTTGTTTCAAAATGGACATTGCAAAAAAGGTACAAGTATTGAAATCTTGTCCACAAATATTCTATTTGTGAAGCATGTTAGTAAATTTAGTGGTACTGCAAGTGTCAAGCATCAAGCTCTTTTAAAAATTAATGGGTACCGTAACTATTTCATTTCTTACTTTAAAGGAGGTTTCAATAATTCTACATGACAAATGACATTTGAAATTTTTATCAACATCACAAAAAAATCAACCAGTTACCAGTCAAGAACTCACATTTTCTGAGCGGCTTGAGTCGACAACTCTCCTCGACCCACTCCAAGACATCTTCGTCAAAGGTCGCCCCTGGGCTGGTACACACTGCGACAACGTACGAGGTGAATAGCGGTTTAGCTATCATGCTAAACTGTAAATGAGGGCTAAGGAATATAGACCCTTGGGACGGTGTGTTCCTAAATACATTTACCAGAGTATACCTCAATAATATTAAATTCAATCATTGATTACTAAGAAGAAAAAAATAATAATAACAAATAAAAAAAATGAAATATAAATAATAATAAAATATAAAAAATAATTAAAAAAATATTAAAAATAAATAAATAAATACAAAAATAATAATACAAAAAATTAAATAAAATTGTGTTCGATTGAAAGCACATGTGACTTTAACAGGCTAATCTTAATGGTTACAGCCAGACATTGATTTTATTGGCTAATAATGACTAGATTAAATCTAAAAGCAGGTATTGGTTATCACACATGTAATGAGGAAGTCCTAATTGAGCTGGTATTTTCTGTTTTGGAGTGAGAAGGGCATTAACTCATATACTTTTACACAGGGTTAACACCCTTCTGTGTTTCTTCCTCCGATAATTCCAAAGATCAGTGGAAATAATAATAATAATAGTTAGATCAATTCATATATCGCAGCTACTACAAAAATATACTTTACTGTGCTGTGATGCAAACAAAACTCCTAATAGTGCTAAATTTACAGGCAAACAAATATATTATCATGAAAAACTGAAGTATACCCCCAAAAAACAATTCTGGCAGATTAAACAAATTATGACATGGGCTTCAGTTAAAGAACACCTGGGACCCGTCTTATAAAGAGTTACGATTGATCCGAATCAATCGCAAGTTTGCAGTCTCCTATCTCTTATGTACATAGTTAAAATCGATATCAATTGCAAATAAGTTGCGATTAATATCAACTCTTTATAAGATGGGGTCCTGGGATAAAATAAATTTCAGAATACTACCTCAGGTAATCAATTACATCTTTTGAGAACAAGATTACGAACATTTTCCAACAGCAGAGGGCAGTATATAAAGGATACAATCCACCATTTCCAATTGTCTTTCATTTGTTGATTGATATATTCATTGCACATCTGTTGGAGCTGCCTCTCTGACTGAGAGTTGACCGGTGCTCCTGTATCGGGTAGACTGTCTTGACAATCACTGCAAGGCAACACACAAGAGAAATGATACCACTCTCCAATTTACACCTGGGACCTGTTTCACAAAGCCTTTTTTCAATGACAAATTACAAAAATCAGTGACAAATCTGCTGATAACCAATCAGAAGCAAGGATTTCAGTAGCTTATAACAAAAACTGTCACTTGTCAGTGATGACAAGTTTTGTGAAATGGGGCCCAGGAAGCAATATATATGTGAACATATCTGGAAAGTACTTATGGGTTATAACAAGAATGCCATAGAATGTAATAATCAGGTACTGAATACATTTCAAAGAGCAGGGATATGGATCACAAAACAACCAGAATATGCCAGTATATAATAGAAAATTACATTTTAAAGGCATCGTTTAACAATGTTAAATCTGAGATGCATGGCCTTACGTGTTATCGGTGTCGATGATATGGTGTAATATTGAAGCCCTAAAAAAAATTGCGCTTCAAAATGATCATGAAGTGCCTCAAAAAAGTAAAAATCTTTGAGTGACCGGTTTTACCTTGCTCATTTTTTCCAATAGACTGTGGTGTTATAAAAAACCGTTGGGAAAACGGAAAATTTGATTTTGATTTCCAATCATGAATATCTTGATAATCAGACAGGCGATATGATTGTAAAAGTCATGGGGTTCCTGACTGACCTAAAGGTTTATAATTATCATTGCAGCATGAGCTAAATCCAGGATTTCGTTTCAGAATCTCAGGCAATGTTACCGAGTCACTTTAAGGGCTTACCATATTTCATTGTTGACTTTTTCAACCTCTTCTCTTGATTTCTCCACTTCTTTTCGGAGGGAGATCGTCTCCTCCTTCAGGTGAACCATGTATTCATGAGCTGCAAAATAAATAAAAGAATTACAGAGAAATTTTTAGTAAATATGAAAATATCTTAGGAGCATTTTTATTTCATTTAAGCCAGTTTGGAAGAACATCACAGCACAAATGTCCCTGAAGAAAGAAAATGCTTGTCAAATGCACTTATACTGAAACTATCACAAGAAATGAAGTGAAAAACCTAGACCGAAACATTGAGCTGTCTTTATATACAGGTTTCACTGAATATCTTTGGTGGGAATCATTTCACACAAGTCAAAATAACTCCGCACTTTATTTAAACAGCCCTTTGTGTAATTCTACACACTGATCCAAGTCATGTACGTCTAAACTGGGACAAACCACGCCATTTCATAAAAACTTAAATACTATCATGTAAGAAAATTTCTTAACTTGAAAAATCAACATCGTGTAAAATTTGTTTTACTTTCATGTCATAAACGTGGTTTAAGGAATCATAAAATAGACTCTTTGATTATACTGATATTAATGATGTTATATCCAGAACTCTTATTTTGTAGAAGTTTGTGTACGATTTCAAGTAAATGTATTTCTAAAGTGTTTAGTTTTCCAGTAAATCATCATTCATCAATAAGTGAATCTTTTCCTACCTTTCTGAAGCATAGTTGCAGTGCTTGTCTTAGATGAGTTATTATCATTGCTGCCGTTCTTCATACCGGGTATTAAACTCTGTATTTCATCCAGCCCCGTCTGGATGTTAAACCGTCGTTTATGCTCCGAGTGGAGGTGCTTTATTCGCCTACGAGCATCCTAAAGGTCAAGATAATTCAAAGACGGAAATAAAAAAACTTTGTTTTCATTTGTATGGACATCTGCAAATCTTTTATTAAAAAATAATATTAATGCTAAAACAGACCTCCCCCCAACACAAATATTTTTTTTTAAAATATAAATGGGAAGTCTAAAAATAATAGAACTTTCTATATTGAAAATATTGAATTTATTTGAAAAACATCAGAAAAGATGAACATGTAGAGATGAGGTTGAGTCAATGCAAAGGATAGTATATCAACCCGTTTTTTGTTTTCATTTCTTTCATTTCGTAATTCTTTGAAAAATACATACAATGTCAACAGATAAAAGTGTGTTTACACTTATGGGTATGTAGTATATTCAAATGTTAAAAGGTATAGGAACTGACAGATTTATGAGAGCTCTATAGTCATTTGGTCTTATTTCATATGGTCTTCTCTCCAAGGGTGATAGAGAGAGTTTTACAAAAATAAGGTTTTAGAAATCTAAGGTTTTAGAAAAAATAAGTTTTTTGAAAATAAGGTTTTAGAAAATAAGGATTTAGAAATCTAAGGTTTTAGAAAAAATGAGGTTTTAGAAAAAATGAGGTTTTAGAAAAAATGAGGTTTTAGAAAAAATGAGGTTTTAGAAAAAATGAGGTTTTAGAAAAAATGAGGTTTTAGAAAAAATAAGGTTTTAGAAAAAATAAGGTTTTAGAAAATAAGGTTTTAGAAATCTAAGGTTTTAAAAAATAAGGATTTAGAAATCTGAGCAAAAAGCAAGGTGCCGAGTGCTTGAGCGAGGCATTCAAGTAAATCATGAAAAACCTGTACATGGGGTACAAAGAAAGAAAAATAGGATAAAAGTGAATTTCTCTCTTCAAAAATTGAAATATTTTATGGAGAAAAGAGTGAATAATGATCAATGATTTTACCTTGTCTTTTGATCCTGAATCTGGTGTCTTCTGTTTCTTCGCTCTGGGAGCATGGAACTACAATGAGATTAAATCAGAGTCAGAACACAGTCAATCATCATGGCTACCAATAACACATTACATACAGCACAGAAAGGCAGCGTTCAAATGTGCTGCTGTAAAACATGGCGTTTTTTTTTTTAATGACTTGAGTGTAATACACTTTGCATTTCTCTATCTTATAACACAGAGTTCGGAGTATAAGCATATGACCTTTGTTGCACGTAGTTGCCATTCATTTACATGTTTAAGAAAAAAATGTCTTATAATACCACAAAATATCTGAACGAGCATTAACAATACAACACAGGTGCAGACACACTGAAGGGATACTTTCTTTAAAGCTACTTTGCCTATCTGGATACAAACTTCTTGTAAAGTCAAAGGTATTTGTTCACCTTGTGCCCCAAATGTTACAAATTCTATGGTATGATGATCATAAATTGAAAAAGAAAACGAAAAAAATAAGGATAACGATGAAGAGGAGAGGGATGAGGGGGAGGAGGTGAAGAAGAAGATAAATAAAAAGAAGAACAAAGGAGGAGAAAAAGGAGAAGAAAAGAGGAGGGGAAGGAGGAAGAGGAGGACAAATTGTAAGAACAATATCATCACATAGCATGATAGGGCAATGAACTTGGCCTTTGCACGATAGAGTAAACTCTTTATGGATTATTCCAAAATTGACTTTGCCTGGGTGTATCAATGCAAAATACCAACAACTAAAAAAAGATAATATCACATCAGATCAATTTCTCACGCATCTAATGATCATTATCATGTTTGTTCAGCTTTTCATAACTGTCAATCAACTGGGCATGTTTAGATAAAACAACAATGTGCTACTTATGATGGTGATAAAGGATGTTCAAAGGAACTCGGGCCTCCTCAGCATTTTGGAATTAAATCTTTTGAAATAAATCTGAAGAAACTTTAAAATCTATATGGGAGTAAAATGGGGAGATTTGAAATAGAAGAACTGAATTAACATTGCATTTTATTGCTGATATTTTACCAGGTGGGCAATTCCACGGTAACGGAAGGACACTCAGACAAGATTTTTGAACTTCAGGTTCATACTAAAAGAACTGTTTTATTAGTATAAGATGTGAAACAGTACAGATATAATACCTATATAAGTGCCTTTAATTTTCACACAAAAAATTGTCATTATAGTTAAGTAGTTTAAGAATGTGCATATTAATTATCTCGGTAACGGAAGGACATAAAAATGGACATGGTTTTTCCAGTTAATTAGTGTTTATCCAAACTTTGTGAAGTTGATGAAGCTTCCCACTTGACTGAAACACATTTTGTTCCCCATAGTTTAATACATACTATAAAACATTTCTTTTAGTATGAACCTGAAGTTCAAAAATCTTGTCTGAGTGTCCTTCCGTTACCGTGGAATTGCCCAGGTAGAGATAAGTGTTACTGGCTATTAAAGGCGATTCATTTGCTCCTAATAAAATGATCACCAAAAGAGAAGGCTTCAAATTCTTAATTTTCTAGGCAAATTTCATTACCACTCTTTCAACGAGAACAGGGCTAGACACTAACGAGTTCCCCCAAATCTTAGTCCGGACTCTCAAATGTTCAAATTTTTACATAGGGCTCAAGCACACAAACTCTAAAAGGTTAAATCAGGGTCGATCTTAGTCTTTGTGGAACACTCCCCACACTATGAACATGACAGACAATGAAAGCGGACAAAATATACAGTTCCTCAGGTAGACAAAGGGACATCCCTTCACTGCTATTATGTAAAAATGTGTAGAACAGGTGTCACATGCATATTCACCTGTTCTACACATTTTTACATAATAGCAGTGAAGGGATGTTCCTTTGTTTTCCTGAGGAACTGTATATTTTGTCCGCTTTCATTGTCTGTCATGTTCATAGTGCCAGGACTGCCTTAGTGTGTTAGTGTCACTGATTAAAGTGAAAAGAAAGATAATTCTAGAGGTCTTAAACAATCAAGTCATTATTGTACTATCAGAAAACATTCCTTTCCATGCCATTACATGTACTCAATGATACCCTACCAGGCGTTGGGGTCGAAGTTCAACAGATAAAACACTCTTGACTAGACTTTGAACCACCCACAAACACACACCCATACATATCTTATGATTTAAAGGTATTATTCAATATGTTAGATGGTCTTCTACCATGGTTTTAATGTGAAAATAAATTCATTGCTCCGAAGAAATCTTTTTTTTTTGTGCAGGCTTGACTTGAGAAGACTGGACAATTTGAGCTGTCTCAACCGAAGTATTTTAATGAACATGCTTAAAATTAACTTCTTAGATCATTTGCCAATGAGTAGATATACAAGTTATTTGTGCCAAATTGTAAAACCCACTGGGACAAATACTGAATACATACTCATGAAAGAAATGTAATCATTTTTCAGTCATGCACCAGCATTGCATTCCGTAATAAAGAGGTAAAGAGATTCTTTTCAGAAAAAGGGCCTCAAAAGCTATTCATAAAGTGATATTCTAACAGGCGCAAAGTGGGATCTCTCCATAATTCATATATCTGTGAATAAATGCACAAGTTTGCATCATGTGTACAATGTCCCCACTGCGAACTTGTCTATGTTCATTTTGATGTTTCCAGAACCTTGCAGTACACACCAATACTTATATGCTAGATGACCAACCTTTTCTGATCGATTCCACAGCGTTTCTTTCACAATGCAATTGCATGACCAGAACTCAATTTTATCTTTAAAGAAGATAAATAACCTCTTTCTACTCTAAATGAATAAAAAATATGACAGAAAACCAACCTCGCATTCCCGCACACTCGTGGGAGTATCAGGGTACTCTATCTGACTGCCTGGCGAGGAGGCCGCACCTGCAATATTCATGGAAAATCACGGAAAGAAGGAAGGACGAAAGAAAAATGGGAGGAAAATAACAGAAAAGATCATTACACAAGAGGCACCACGGCAGACGGCATGCATGTATGAATGTTATCATACAAGGGGGTTTAGCAAAAAGTAACGCAAAGATACTGTGGAGGTTTGCGATGTATGTAATATTTGATTTATGAACCTTAGAAGAAAATACAGAATGATTGAATCGAGTTGGGAAATGTTCTAGAATTGTTTTCTGTCATGTAAGGTAATGTTTGTGAAGGGCATTCAGCTCGTGAGGGGTAAAAAATGGAAATAGTTGTGTGAAAAATGTCAGAAATTATGTTAAAGTTGGCTTTTTTAGTTCCTGAAAAGCAATAAAAGGTATATCAATCTGAAATTTAAGGTATGTTTTTATAAGAAGGTATAATTTTCCTGTTGATGCAAAAAAGATATTTGGTTAGTGGGTTTTAAACCTGTGAAGATGAACAATTTAGAGAAGCATAGAGACACGTGATTGTCCTTAAAAGGCTCACAGCAAACTTACTGTACGGTGGTGAGAGAACTTTGCGAGTACTTGGGTCACCCAAAGTTGGTTTATGACAGCTTTCGTTAAATTTTTCTTTTTCTTTTTCTGTGATGCATTCTTTTGTCTTCGATGAGTCAAAAAATATGGAATGCTTCAGGATTTTTAATTGTTTTTTTTAATGCTTAGGAATCAGTGCAAAATCATGCCTTTGTATGATATCATACAGGATAAGTTTCTTATTTTTTTCTTATTTTTTATGATCAATCATTATTTTGCTAGTTTAAAATCTGATTCAGATGAGATCTATTAATTGGAAAAATTGATTAGACAGCAAGCCATTAGTTTTTCATGCTACAAACTGAAACTTTTGACGCAGCTATTAAATTGGAAAAACAGCAGCAGTCACAGTGTTTGATCAAATATTGACTACTGCCCATCTAATAACAACATTTGCTTGGCTGTAAAATAGCATTTCCTAGCCGTAATTTCACAACGTATTCTTTTAAAAGCTCTCCCACCACTTGCAGACTGTGATAAAACAAAGTAAGTACCACGGCGTTGATACTACGCCGCGGCTATACTTGCCGCAGTGCGAACATTTCAACGATATACATCTTGCAAATAAATCGGGGAAGCATTGAATGCGGCCCCGAGCGAGGGATGGCAAAGCGAGGGCCTGACTGGACCAGTGAAGGTTTCCCCACATCGCTGCCTGTACGTACTTACGACGGAGGACCGCCCCCTCTCGCTCATTTTTGTTTTGTTTTACTCACTAGATGCTGCGGAAGCCTGCCGAGACGACGGGATTGAAATGGTGAGATCACGGTCGGTGGAGGGGCTACGCAAGCCAGGCTCTTTCACATCGGACTATAGATCATAAAACATACATCACAATAGAAGGGGGAAGGACAATACCTGGTATTAGTCTCACGAGAAAGGGAGGGTGCGTCAAGGGGACCACAGCCACGCCCTTTACTCTATCGTCCTACCTCCCCCTGGAGGTTGGTGGGATTTTCAAAGGAGGAAGGAATCTGAGCAGAATCGGTTTATGGATGAAAAACTGATTTCAGAACAAAAAACTTTAACCTCATCACTGCAGGTTTTGTCTAAACGTGATGAACCTTTGAACCTTCAGCTAGAATGCAAGTAAGCAGATCTCACTGTATATAACTTGTCTACCCCCAATACACAATGTTGAGATTTGATATTGATGTTCAATGTCAGTCCAAATTCATTCAACGGGATACCTCACAATGGGTGTCATGAAAAGTGCTGTTCAAACTGAACAGAAAATTAAAGAGATGTATCGTTAAACAAAAATGCTCACGGCGATCTGCTCACATCAATTCCTTCCTCCGTTTCCGTAACCTACAGAATTATGCACCTTTTGTATAAGAAAGGTGCAATGTTTTCAGAGTTGGGATGAAAAGGGCTGGCCATGATCCCCGCTTACAACTACTTACCCCATAGTCTTACCACAAAGAGAAACTAATCCCCTTCTGTTTGATTAAATACCACCAACTCAACTCTCTCATGCTATACGCCATCGAGGCTTGTCTCTCATGTGTAAAAAAAAAAACGAGAAAAAAAATGAGAATCTCGAACCAAAAAATTAGAAAGTGAAACATCCATCTGCTTGAGGCAAAATTGAAACAAAGACTCTGCCTTGATGGAATGTTTCTTGTTATAAAATTTAACTTTTTTTTGTTGTTATAAAATTAAATCTCCTCTCCAATGCCTCTCATAGACTAGTAACACCATTTATATCTTTACTCCCTCTCTATATCCTCTCAAATTCTGTGTACATGAAAAGTAATCCTAACATCTTTTCAAAAGTCTATCTTGATGGTAACATCGCCGGGAATGAAGAAGAACACATTATTCTAGGATGTGTCTAACATTGTAAGTTTATTACAGTCTTTTCTCAATCATGAATTTGTCTATGTCTGATTATGCTCAAGGATTTTCTTGCACCTTACTTGGTAAACATTTTATTTCTACCATATATTTTTCTAAGAGGGCTTGCAACAGAGAGCAACATGAACTAATTTTTCCTTGTGCCAATATTCTTTAGATATACTCTCATTAAGCACTCAATGTATGGTAACTGCTTCACGAAAACCAAAATATATTTCTGAGAGACGCTAAACCACTATCTCTTGGTCTTTATAATGGATTTACAATTTCAAGATAGAAAACCTGTTTGTCAAATACCTTGAGGCAACATAAGTTATGTCTTTGAAATATTATGAAAGTTTCATAATGCTCTCTGCGCCTGCCACTCTTATTTTCTCATGGGAGGACAAAAATGACCAACCCAAGGGTATTTCTCCTTAGGGTCTGGTCCATCTCTCTGCAGCTTCACACTACCTACCTTCCCCTGTAGTGCAGCCTGAAGTGAATCCTGGAAGTGACCCGGCATCCCGGCGTAGCTAGCCCTGGGGCTATTAGCCCTGCTGCTAGCCCTGCTGTTACTTCGGCTGCTTGGGCGGCTGTTAGGACGACTGTTGGCTCGGCTGTTGGCCTTGCTGTTACTCTTGCTGTTGCTTTTGCTGCTGTAGTCGACTTCTGCTAGGAGAGGGTGGGAGAAAATTTGCGGTCCCAGAAAACGATTTAAAGGACGGGTTTCAAAAGTTTACCAAGTGAATTAGGCAGGCTTTGTGGCGTGCGCCTGTAATCCAGCTAACACAGGACGCAGGTTCGAAACTGAGTCACCTCTTTCGGATGGTGACGTTTAACCCTATCTTAACTGGGCTATTTCAGACCAGATTTTTACTGGGGGGGGGGGGGGTCAATTTGACCCCCCCCCCCTAAGATCTCGGCCGTTTCACCGCCGATCGCCGCGAAAATTTGCATGCATGTCAAGTGAAGTGTAAAGAATACTATGGTAATTTCAAATTTTTGAAAAATTCACTCATTTGCATATTTATGCTAATTTATGCAAATAAGGTCATAAAATTCACATTTCTGCCCATAAATCAAAGATTATTCATATTTAAGTATTCTTTTTCACTACATATATTTATTAGACCATTTGGAATAATAATACACCACAAAAAATTGGAAGAGCCAGGTTATTCCTTATGTTATCTCTTGTTTTGATAATTTCGTATGTATTTCATTGTTTTTTTAACTTATGTATTTTATTGTTTTTGTTGTTTTATTTCATTTATAACTACAATTCAACTATTTTGACCCCAAAACAAACATCTAAACTTTAAACAAGACTCAATAACCAATGTTTTATCTATTTTTAGGAAAAATGACTTTTACATATGTTTTGTACACAAATCATGAAAATGAGCGATTTTCGGGCTGACATGCAAAGACAGAAGGTCACGTGTCCTTGTAACCGTAGGTCCGATTTTCGAAAAAATTGTTTTAAAAGATGCGTAAGACTCGAAAGTAAAAAGTTGTGAAAGGAAAATTTTATATCTGCCGCGGTTTCGGAGTAGTCGCGAAATTTCTACAGGGGGGGGTCAAATTGACCCCCCCCCCCCCAGTTAACATAGGGTTAAAGGTCGGCCCCCAGATGTAAATAATCATATCTGATTGATACACGTCAGTAAATACCCAATACACACACACACACACACACATATTTACCATGTGAATAGGTTAACTTAAAGCCAAGATTAAATGAGAATTTTTCTTTGATATTCAAAACTGATTACATGCTCTATGTTTAAGAATAAAATCAATTTCTTTATGGCATATTCTCAAAGCCTAGCATTATATATTAATTTTTGTCATGCAGATCTTAAGTGTAAATATGAAACTACATGTCGTCCACATCACTCTAAAAGCATGAGAGAAATTAATTCAAATTCATGATTGTCTCTTTACACATCTATAAATATGTGCCTCTTTTTTTTTTACCTCGATGCACCAACAACTGAGGCATGTTCAAGACCTTATATATGTGGGAAGGAAGGCCTGTGGGCCATGGACATTAAGTTGACCTGTTCCTTACCCAGGCTACCTGGTCAGGTGCGCAAGTGTCAAATGTATTCATGATGTCCTATGTACATTGTATGTTGTTTTCTGATTTTTTTTGTTTTTTGAAAGTGCCAAATAAATAATAATAATATTAATGTTACATCAAAAGTTGAATGAATGTAATAAACACTATAAAAAAAATCATACATGTGTGAAACAAATGAAAAGAGAGAAAATAAATATGTCAACCCTTTGGTGACTCTTTCAAATCAAACCTCTTTTAGGTTGGCAATAGGCGTTCAATCCAGACACTCCAACAACAGACGAAGTAGGAAACTGCTCATAGTCCATCAGCTCTTCCCGCGGGTGTGGTGATACCACGTGATGGGGCTGTGGAGACCTTTCTGAATGTTGTTGAGGTAATGCCACTGAATACTGTTGCGGGGACGCCACGGAATGCTGTTGAGGCGATGCCGCGGAATGCTGCTGGGGCGACGGGACCTGATGGTGACCGGGAGATGCCACCTGATGATGCAGATGATGCGGTTGCCCCGACGACATGCTCCCACCGTATGAACTATGACCTAAGACTGTACTCTGGTCCATGTGTGCCATAGGGTCCATGGTGCGGGACAGCTCTCTCTGAATCTGCTGGTAGGTGAGAAACGTGGGTTCAGCCATGGATGTCTTCAGCTGGCTGGTGATGTCCACGCTGCTCTGGCTGGTGGTGGGGGCCCAGGTGGTAGTCCTTAGAGGATGGGCGAACTGAGCAGTCCAGTCAGGGGGTAGCTTGGAAGGGGACGTGGTGATGTGACCGGAGAGGAGGCCGATGGCTTCGTTGATGACGCCCATCGTTGAGTTGGGACCTTGGCTCATTGATACACTCTGGTAACAACCTGGGGGAGATGTGGGCGTAGGGCTATGTGCTCCGAGTTTAGTGTAATTAAAACCCTAAAAAAAGAAAAGAAAAGAAGCTGGATATCATTTGCCTATTAAGAACAGACATTAACAGTACATACATTGGTTTCCATTTGCCGTTTCAAATGGGTGTCCCATGATTTTAAAGAGGGGATTTCAAATAAAAAATATGCTAATAAAATCAGCATTGGATAGCCAATGACATGCTAGCGAATGGTTCACAAAGTAGATCGTCTACAAATCAGCAAACCCCAAAATGCGTTTTGTGAGAAAACAACCACATACTACTACATACATGTACTAAGTACTGCTTAGTTATGCACACACACCATGTTTTGATAATGTTCCATTAATATTTTGTTCAACTGAATTGGGAATTTCATATCCAAGGCATACATCCTTTAAAGTGCCATAAGATCTACCAAAGCCCTACCTGATTACTGGCCACCGAGGAGGTTAGGTGAGGAGCTGAAGCTCTTTGCTGCTGATAGGACGTACACGTCGTCACCATCGGCAAGGACTGCTGGGGCGAAAGCTGCCCCCCTCTACCACCGCTCCCAACACTGCTGGTGCTGCTGGTCACACCCTGCATCTGGGTCAGGTTCGGCAGCTGCATGTTGCTCCTACTGCTGGTGGTGGTCAGACTGGGGATCTGACCGGTGGTGGCCAGATTGGGGATCTGTCCGGACGCCTGTCCTGCAGCCTGGCTGTACGTCTGGTACATCGGCGGCGCGGAGAAGTCGGAGAGGGACACGCTGCTGACCATGGGGTCGTACCCGCAGGAGACAATGGTGGTGGGCGGGGCCGCGGCAAAGGTGACGCTGCGCTGCTGGTTGAACACTTGCTTGGTGGTGTTGTTGCCACTGCTCGCGATGATGGGAAAGCCATTGAACAAATTCTGCAGGAAAGGGAATTTATGGGTTTAGGACACTTTATTCATATATACAAGTCAATATAGCATAAATAATAATGTAATCTTTAGGCACTGCAACAACAGGAGGGCGTTTCACAAAACTTGACATCAGTGACAAATGACCTTTTTTTGTTATAAGCTAGTGAAATCCTTGCTTCTGATTGGTTATCAGCAGATTTGTCACTGACTGTTGTCATTGATAAAAGGCTTTGTGAAACACCCCCCTGATGTGTAAGGCAGACTGGGATGGGTAGCATGACACAACTTAGCAGGTCTACCCAAAATTAACCCTCTGAATACCTCCCACTCCTATAGGGTTCAGACAGGGACCACCCAGTTCTGGTAGGTAATGCGTTAAATCCATCAGCTGGAGTGCCATCCTTAGTTTTTAAATGAGACAAATGTGTCTTGCATTTAAACCACTGAATTACTTTTTATGGCAAGTGATTTGATGTTCCATACGCTGCCAGAAATACAGAGAACTAAAGAAATAGTAACATCACAAACTGTGTCCATTTACTTGTTATAGGGTCTAATTTGGAGGTTTTGCGATCTAGAGGATATGTTGCGGACTGTGGATCACATGTTTGCAGTTTGAGTTCTCTTTAATGCTTGAGTGCCATAATGGCAGCCATGATAAAGCCAGGGTAATAATTGTCGAGTGCTAGGAGTATCACCAAGTTTGGAAAAGGGGGTTAGTGGGTAGGGGTATCATTGCTTCTAACCTTATTTGGGTCTGTAATCTCCATGGCTTTAATGAGTGACCTTAGGGAAGTGCCGGCAAGGAAGTTTGGTAGAGAGAGAGTTAGAGGCAGGAGTGATGCAATTAACGTTCGCCTCTATGGTTCCACCAAATGACATTTAAAGCCCAAATGTCCTACTTGTAGCTACTTGCTTCCTCTATATAGAAAACTTCCCCAATCGGTGCCTGTTGGTCCCCCATGATCCTCTTTTTCTTATGTTAGTTGAGAGCCGAGTTAATGAGATAGCCACCTGTCAGTGACCTCGCTGTGTGGTCTAATCCCTTCTAGCCCAGTAGTGTTGACGGTCTTTAAGAACTTTCAACAAAGGAGTTTGGCAGACAGAGGAGGAAAGGTTAAAGCCCGTCTGTACTAGTTTGGCCAGGGGGAGGGGGATTAGACCTCCCTGCAAGGTCACTGACAGGTGGTTATCTCGTCAAATAAGCTCTCAATCAACATAAGAAAAAGAGGATCATGGGGGACCAACAGGCACCCATTAGACATTGTTTGCTATATAGAGGGCGCAAGTAGCTATAAGTAGAGCAGTGGGGCTTTAAAGAATTTTCGACAAAGAAGTTTGGCAGACAGAGGAGGAAAGGTTGATAGAATTGAATCACTGACACTAACCTTAGCTGTGTCTGCTATCTCCATGGCTTCACTGAAGGACCCTAGAGAAGTGTCAGCAAGGAAGTTTGGCGGTAGGCTGTAGTTGATCCCTAGGCTATCCGTCTCCTGCTTGGTGGGAGTCTTTCCCAAAATATCTGGAATCCGTAACCATGAGAGAGGGGGCATATTAAACCATGCAATACAACATACTTCAATATAGGCCTGTCTTCATCAGCTCGAGATTGCCAAATATCCCGCTATTTTATCTATCCTGATCGCAAATTATCCAGTTAATTTGCGCCTTCATCAGCTCGAAGTTGCAATTA
This sequence comes from Strongylocentrotus droebachiensis, assembly GCA_035222895.1. Lineage (NCBI taxonomy): Eukaryota > Metazoa > Echinodermata > Echinoidea > Camarodonta > Strongylocentrotidae > Strongylocentrotus > Strongylocentrotus droebachiensis. The sequence goes on along the minus strand of JAVYIG010010888.1, from coordinate 44,336 downwards.
GCGATATATATGTTCGAGATGATCATCCCAAGATATCTTGGGCTAGTTTGCAAAATATCCTGCTTTTTTTTGGTGCCTCTCCTCCAGCCCGAAGACTCGCACTATGCGTGAACACTGAGCAAAATATCTAGAGCTAATTTCTCAAGCTCGAGTTTCAAGATCAATTCTCGAGCTGATGAAGACACGATTTGTAACCTCGGGATTATTTCCAAAATCAGAAATAGCAGGCTTTTTGGCAATCTCTAGATGATGAAGACAGGCCTACTGTTTCAAATATAAGACATTTTCCTGTTGGATGATTATCCCGGGCTTAGCATTCTTTGGATTAGGACAAGAATCATCGGCTTTACACAACTTTCCAAATCTAACAGTTGGTCCACAGGTCTCATTTTGTTTTTGTGGAAAGAATAAAACTGGTGGTTACAGACATATTCTAACAATAGACCTGATACTGCTTTACAGTCACAGTGCGTATCAAATCGAAGTGTACCCAACTCTGGTAGCTTCTTATTTATTAATTAATTAATTAATTTATTTATTTATTTCTGATATTTATACAGGATGGCACATATCACCAATTTCCACGAGGCCCTGTTTGGTAAAATAAAACAAATAACAGCAGCAAAAACAAAATAGATAAATAACAAGTTATACATGTATAAACCTAGGTGACCTTGAATCATATGTTATCGTAAATGAGAACTAATATCCTGTCTAATGATACCATTTTCATATTTGTGCTGCCAAGGATGACTGAACAGCAGGCTTTTCGAAAAGTGTTGTCAAAATCCTCTTGTACCAAATTGGGCTAAAGCAATGAATGTGGGTCAAAAGCCATAATGTGTGTGTTATCTCATTCCAAAAACAATTGCTCATTTATTTACATTGACTATATTAGGCAGTTGAAGAAAAAAAAGGTGTTAATAGCAACTCAAACTCAAAGAAATGCTTACTACAAGCAAAATGTATGATATTTTCTTCGTTATCAGAGATGCCAACCTCTTGACACCAAAAAACAGACCGAATATCCCTTTTTTTATTTTTATTTTTTTTTTTAAATAAAAAAAAAAAATAATATAAAAAAAATAATCAGATTTTCATAAAAACTCGACACTACCAGTGGCCCGTTGGCCGTGGAAATGTCAGGAAAATGTTTTATTTAATAGTAAGAAAGGAAAAATGTTTGCTCTTTCATTAACATTTAATGAGAAACTAAAGCGGACCATGTTGGATGATCTAGTCTAGTGTCCAGACTCCATACATACCTTGAAGAGAATCCAGGGTTTCCATGAAATCTTCATCAAAGTCTGGGTCCAGCTGCATAAGACCAGGCTGGATGATGTCACTGTTGTATACATGACGAGCTGATGAAAAGAAAAATCATGGCAAACAAAAGAGTTAAAGATAAATATATCTGCTTGCACGACGATGTCACTGCATGAGACCAGGTTTGATGATGTCACTGTCAAATATATGACGAGCTGATGAAAAGAGATTCACAGATAACAAAGAGTATTATCTAAGATAAATATATCTGCTTGCACGATAATGTCACTGCACAAGACCAGGTTTGATGATACCACTGTCGTATCCATTACGAGCTGGTGAAAAGAGAATCACAGACATTTTCCTTGAGCCAAAGCAAAATCAATGATTTAGTTCATTCTGCAATCATAATTATAAACCTTGGGTCAGTCAGGAATCCTTTGACGCTTAAAAGCCAATCACCTATTTGATTATCGATATTTATGATTGGAATTCAACATTTCAAAATGTTATAGTGATTGTGATTGATTTTGTGTGAATACATACTGTACATCAATTGGAAGAAAGAAACTCATGTGACTCTTTTCTTTTCATGTTTCTCATTTTGGCTATGCTCATCATTTTATGTTACTTTTGTCCTCATTCAATATTCTCTCTCTATTTTTCCTTCTGATTCTTTGTTTTCTTCTTTCATCAACTTTAAAAAATGTAATTCCTTGTTTTCATCCTACTATTTTCCTTCTTACTGTCCTTTAATACGTTATTCCTTGTTTTAACCTTCTTTCATCTTCTCTCCTATCTTTTCTTATGCTATTCTTCATTTGTAGCTTGTATCATCTTCTCTCCTATCTTTCGTTATTTATGTTTTTCTCTGTTTTATCTCTCAATCATTTCATCTTTTATCTTTCCTCATTCTATTCTTTGTTGTATGCTATTGTTTTTTCTCTGTATCTTTCCATATATCATTCTTTGTTTGTACCTATGTATTCTACAATTATTTCCTTTTTTACAATGTCCATATGCAATTTTTTGTTTCCTTCTATCTTTTTTTCTATCTTTACTCATGTTATCATTTGTTTGGCTGTGCATTAGTTTTAATGGCACATATATAATTGCCTCTTGCCACAATTTCTTTCGTTCCATAAAAAAAAACTTACTGATCTTCTTGGGTGCCGGGACGGTGAAGTGCTTCTTCTCGGTGCTGATGAAGAGGGTGTCTGAGAAGTCTCTGAGGGTGTCATCGTTCTTCAGCTTCTGGGCCGACATGGGGGAGAGGGGCGGGTGGGGCGTGTCCAAGTTGATGGCATTGTCTTCCGCTGTCCTGTGAGCACTGTCCCCCTGGAATAGTGACAAAGTTGAAAGCATCGAGACAGGTTAAATATCTTATGAATACCTTATACTTATACTTTCAAAATTATATAACAAATTCAAAACTTGACCTGAGGTTAAGTTTTTGATGATGATGCCACAACATGGTCTAAGTTTGTTGACCTAAAATGACCTTTGTCCTTAACTTAGTGACCTGAAATTCTACAAACATGATTGGGGAAATTTGATAACCCTTTAGTCCAAGTTTCATTGAATAAGAACTTTTATACTTTCAAAATTATATTAAAAATTAAAAAAACTTAACCTCAGGTTAAGATTTTGATGATGCCACAACATAGTCTAAGTTTGTTGACCTGACCTGAATTGCTTTTGCTATGCAGGCGAGACAAAAATGTCTTTTCATCAAAATAATAATAATAATAATAATAATAAAAATAGCCTAATAGTCCACTCCAAATTTTATTAAACCGAAACGGAAATTCTTTTTGCCCAATTGATCGTGAGCCCGGCAGCCACTGAGCAGCGCCAGATCGACGTTGCTCTATCCCTTATTGTTGAACGCCAAACAAGGTAGCAACAACTCCCATCTTTTAAATAATGAGAATTTTAAAGGTGCCTGGAAATTTGGTTTCTTTCTGTATGTTTAGGTCAATGAAATGCATTGTTGGAGCACTGATGCACGAAAGGAGGCAAATTGAATATATGAATGCACTACTTTGGAAAGCATCCTTGACATATATTGGACTGGATGGGAATGAAAATATCCTTGATATCTATTGAGCTAGATGAATATGAGTCGTATCAAATTACTACCACAGATTTCTTTCAAACTTTTGATCTGGAGTAAATGCAGATATGTTTTGTGAATGGATATTCTTTTCTATTTATATGTATCCTTGATCATTGTTAACACATACATTTCAACTTTTTAGCTGCAGCATGTGCATCATTGTACTCTATGTTTTTCGAAATACATGTAATACCTTGAATTGAATTGAATTGAATTGAACTACTACTAGTAGTAATACTAACACACTAGAGTAAACATCCTTGACATCTATTGAACTGGATGAATATGAATCGTATCAAATTACTACAACAGATTTCTTACAAACTTTTGATCTGGAGTAAACTACTATAAAATAGTACCGGTAATACTAATAAGCTAGAGAATTACTCAGCCAGTATATATTTTCTACCAAAATTGTTGGGCAAATGACATTTATTTGTAATCTTGAACATTCAGTGCAAGTTTTGTTTGATTCTGTGAGAATTTTTTTTTTTTTTTTATTTTTTACCAGAACTCAAGTTAATCTTTAAATACACCCTTGGTTGTGAACATGCCTTCTGGTTAGCATGTAATCGCGCAGACATGCACGCATCTGATGAAGTTTACCTTGACTTCTTAATGCACCCCAAGGATATATAGGACACAGCAGGCAACCCAAGACGGTAATCAAAGACACGTCTAATGATGTCATAGCCAGCTTCTAGTCTATACTATACACCCAACATTATTTATACCGCACTAATATACACTCAATAGAGTACCGAAGCTGTGACGTCATAAAAATCTAATTTTAGAATTCCTCAATTTTTTCTTCATTTTCCGAAAGAGCATAAAAAATAATGTCCAAATGTCGAAAACCAATTGAATATGTTAAGTATTGGCTGAGATATGACCATCTGAATAAATATACTCCCCATAGGAACTCAGTGTTATATGCTCTAGCTCCTAACCATTAGGAGCCAGAGCATATAACACTGAGTTCAATGAAGAAAAAATTGAGGAATTCTAAAATTAGATATTTTATGACGTCACACTTCACCACTCTATATGATTTAATGAACCCCATGGAATATACTGGCCCTACATATAGCATCTAGTTGCCAGCAGGGTTGGCTGGTATTAAGTATCTGGGCGGGAAATACCAGAAAATTCGACAAAAACAGGAAATACAGCGAAATACTGGGAAATACTCCAAAAACAATATTATAAACGATGAAAACCCTTAGGATGTTTAGATTATTGAGTAAGAGTCATTATCAAACACAAAAACACAATCTAAGAAACCCATGAAGTTATTGAAAAATAAAAAACCCAGAAACAATTTTTCAGTGTAATTGATGGAATTTAGTCAGATTGCTACATGTATGTTTGCTATTTCACATTAATATACAATTTCAATGCAGGGAAAAAGATATTTAATACAAATTTCGGGGGCTACTTTTCAAGCTTGCTTGCATTAAAATTACACTCTTTAATTTGTTTTGCATTGAACTCTATGCAGATTTTGGGGGCTCTTTCATGACTTTCGGGCCTCTTTTTGGCATTTCAGGGGCTAATTCGCCCCGTGCTCCTGTGTATTTCCCCCCTGTTCCAATGGTACGCATGAGTATTTCCCAGGAAATTGTCAACCCTGTATGGTCGCTAGTGTGAATCAGGCTTTTCTTGTTTATAAAGGTACAATGAATGCATGTCTGCGTGTGAGCGGAACCTTGACAAAAAAAAGGCCCCAGTTTGTTCCTTTTCACTGAATGATGGATTTGATATTGTGTACATGTACCCTTTGACCTCAGGATTCACATTAGGTTAGGCGTAATCAATGCATGGTTTTAAAAAGGAGGCGAGGTTCGATTCGTAAACAAGGTTCATTGTATAAAAGAATTCTTCATTGTTATCGTGCTGAAAAGAGCGATAATAGTTCTTCTATCTTTTGTGATAGCGCAAAGGTATGCTTTATGATTTATTTATTAATAGGATTGGTGAAATTTGCCATCTAGACACTATTCATTTCCAAGCGTCACAGCTGGCCTATATACTCCCCGCCTAGACGGCACCCATCCCTCTGTTCATAGGCCCCACCATTAAACGGGAATACAAAACGCAATAATCCCATTGAAAATTGAGTAGCAGGAAGCGCTTCACAAATTCCTCAAAGAAAAAACTATAATGAAGAAATATAAGCGGCTAATAACCGCTTTTTATATAATCATTGACATTCTTTTAGGCAATATCATACGAGAGATGTCTATAGAGCTTTGTTCCTCCCGTGTAAGGACAGAGTTTTCCCCCCTGGCACACTTTTTTGTAACAATAATCCAACACGTAGACAGCTTTCAAGTGCTTGGGTGACATTATAAAAGGAAGCGGTTCCAAACGACTACCGGGTAATACCAGACTCCCATTGTGAACAGATAAGTTGTTTCTTTAAGTAAATAAAAACCAAAAAAAATCTACCTTATTTTCAATTTTGTAGAGTAATTTATTCTGCATTTTACTGAAAACTTAACATTTTTTTTAGTTCAAGGTTTGATAATCCCCACCAATGTTGTCCATATTAAATCTCCAATTTTTTTTCTTCATTTGTAATGTTGCTCTGTGAAAATTGGACAGCTTATTGATGTGCAGAAAGCTATGCACAGATAATAGGGACTTTTAGATTCGCACGAAGACAATAGGTCTATGCTACGATCGACGTCCTGTTAATGCACTGCATTGAATGGACGTCATACGTATCAGTCCACGCAAATCTAAAAGTCCCTAATGTTAAAAATGGTGAACCTAGATCTACTAATATTATCTACAAATGTATATTTTTGCCATGAACAAAGTTACAGGGTATTTTAATTTTACAAGTTAAATGTACTTTAATTTATCTGTTTTCATAATAAAATCTTGACAAATACTGGAAGTCTGATTTGATTTAGAGAAGATTGCATTATGAGGATTTGCCACAATGATTCATTCATTATTATCAAGAGAAGCAAAATCAACAAACAAGTGTGAAAGTGATGAATGTCTATGACTTTTCATATTAGCACCTTTAAATCGAGTAAGGAACACTAACAAGGTTACATTAAATATGTTATATAACAGGTATTGAAACTGATGACTGTTAATCATGACATAATAATGACATAATAATGACAGAGCAAGAGACCTCATGGCTTGAAACAAACATGATGTCAAGAACAATGGGCCTGTTTTCATCAGCTCGAGATTGTCAAATAATCCGCTATTTTAACTATGCATATCGCAAAATATCCAGCTAATATGCGTCTTCATCAGACCGCAGTTGCAATTAGCGGGATATTTGGTCAAGATAATCATCCCAAGATATCTTGGGCTAGTTTGCAAAATATCCCGCTCTTTGTCCGGTGCATCTTCACCAGCCCGAGGACTCGCACTATGCGCTAACGCTGAGCAAAATATCTTGAGCTAATTTCTCAAGCTCGAGTTTTGAGGTCGGGTCTTGAGCTGATGAAGACGCGATTTTGCAACTACGGGCTTATTTCCCAAATCAGAAATAGCGGGCTATTTGGCAATCTTGAGCTGATGAGGACAGGCCTAATGACAAAAGCAGGCATGAACGCATCATTGATGGATTTAGAAGAAACACCATGCCTGCATACAAGACTAAACAAGATGTCATGTGCATACCACGGATGTCAGTGAGAGCATAACAAACAAAGTATTTAATTTGTAACCTGACAGTTACATTGCTTTCACGTAGGGGTGTAATCTATCTATCTGCTCTCTGACATCACAGTGGAGTAATCGATACCTCTGCCCAGTTGTGCCCCAGTTTAGAAGGCTCACATTATTTTGTAGCTGTTGTGAGGTCTGAATAATCTGTACATTAGACTAGCATATATATGTAATTGACTTACTATGTCATAATAATTTAAAGCCCTCTATATAGAATTAGTTTGATCTTACACATCACAGTTGTGTAATTGATTCATTTGTATCTGCCAGACAGTGCCCCCACTTTTCAGGTAAAGACCCTTTTGATTCAATGGGTCTGAAGTAACTGTGTTCTAGACTAGCATATAACAAACCCATGTAAGGTAATTGTAAAGTATGAAAAGTACTTAATTTGAAACCTGTCAGTTTCATACATACACAGCTACCATTTATGCCTTTGCTCCATGATATTACAAACTTGATTAAATTAAAACCAGAAACACACATGTCCTTGAAAATTTTAAGAATTTAATGAGCAACCTAATGAGCCTATACATTTGTCAGGGGGAGGAACTAGGTTATCAGATTTTCACATCTGATGACATCACCCCCCTCCTCCCCCTCCCCCTCCTCCTCTAGCAACAACAAGCCCTCTCCTACTTAAAAATTCTTGGGGAGCTCTGAATCGCACCCTCGATCTACTAATCTCCTAGCTCACCATAAATAAATCTCTGCCAAACACCCTCCATTTGTGATAGTCCCTGACAGCGGAGCCGAGCTGGGATGGATTCCATTGCTTGTTGATGGGTCTTCCCTGGATAACATCCGCCTGAGAACAGAAGAGGGGGGAAAGAATAAAAGTGTGGTGGATGATTGATGATGATGTTAATAGAGGCAGGAGGGTGTTAGATGATGTTCCTACTTTTACAAGTAGGAAATTAACAAAACAACAAAATGGAAGTCAAGGTGTGGTGATCGAGCGGATATTTCACCGGACTGCGGATCACATGGTCCGTGGTTCGAGTCCCGCCGCGGCACTAATGTCCTTTAGTAAGACATTAATCTACATTTGCCACACTCAACCCAGGTGAGGTAAATGAGTACCTGGTAGGATTATTCCTTGAAATGCACTGTGCGCTATTAATGGCTGCCGGAGCTAAAGCTAGGATAATAATTTCCAAAGCATTTTGGAAGCACATAGGGACGTCATATAATGTGATATGCACTAGACAAGAACTGAATATTAATTTGACATTGAGTACAGTATGTTATAGGGGCAAGTCTGTGGTACATATTGTACTTGGTCATTCGCTAGTTTGCGGACACAAACCCTTTGGTCAGTCGAAGTGCGTAATATTCTGTCTGAACAAACAGACTATGACAACAAAAAGGTCTAGTGCACCCCAATAGGCTTTGAACTTAGGCTGCTCCTAACCTATTTGACACAGCCAGAAACTGACTCAAGACTTTAAAGCCCCTCTTAAAGTGTTGGAAGCCCCCCAAATTTCATGGCAAATTTCACTTGACTTGTGTTATAATGTGAAAGAGGATGTCATTTAAAGACACATTTTTGCAAGGTTTTTCAAGACAAATGTGTTTGAAGTCAGATATTGATGAAAGAATACAAAATTTAAGTTTTCGGCGTCCAACAGAAAACCCAAATTTTGTTTTTTTGTTTATCAATATTTGTAAACAGGCAGTTGGTAACAAAATACCTTAGGATTGCCTCCATGTAAATAAAAGAGAATGACCTGAAGTTCGTAAATCATCAGCTCAAGAAGATTGGCAATGTACTAATCATGTCCTGAAAGACTTTTCCTGTGTTTAAATGAATGAAGAAATCTACTCTAAACTGGTGGACTGGACATGCAATGTGTACATTTACATTTGCTGCAGACAAAGCTCAAGTGCAATAAAACTTACACAGCAAAAGCTACATGGTTATGCACATGCTAATATTGTGAATAATTGCATATACCGGTAATGCAATTCCTACCACGTTTGCTTATTTTATACCTGAGAACAAGAATCAACATGTTTGCTTTTTATACAAACGCAAATAGCGATAAAAAGTGCATTAAATTTGTGCAGCTACCAGGAACATCAGAATAACCTCAAAATGCAATGCCTCATTGACTACTTTATAACGATGCCCAATACAGGTCCAGTAATTGTTGTATATGTATACAGTTGTTGTTGTAATTGTAGACAGTTGTTGTAACTATAGAGTACATTTACCTGTAAACAAACTATAAATGTACGTGTACTGTACCATGAGTATATATTTACTACAGTCTGTAGTATCCAAGCATGTACATGACTTTTTCGTCATGAGGGATGTATGGCAAGTACATGTAAATATTAAAACAGTATAAAGACACCACAATGCAATGGAGAATATCCCAGAATATTATTCATTTCAACAGTCTTTCGGTGCAAGGGATCAAATTAACATAGAACTTCCTAAAATTAGTGCCTATAAAAGTCCTCTTTTTATTAGGGCCAATTTTGCATAAACAGTATACATGTACAAGTTGAAAAGGTCACATGAACGTTGTACAAAAGACAAGTTCATCTGATATTCTCCTCAAGGCCCGGTCACACAGAGGGGACGCATGGGGGACGCACGGCCAGCGCATTGAAAATTTGCAATTTTGGCCAGTGCGTTGTCGTTCGCTAGGCATGCGTCATCATTCGTTACTCGTTCGTCGAGCGCGCTGGACCCACGCTATGCATTCGTCGTCATTCGCTGTGTGCGTCTGGATTTTTTGAGCATGCTCAAAAGTGTGCGCGGAGCTCGACGCATGAATGTACACGCCAAAGGCACGCAAGACATGCGCGGAGCGCGCTAGACCAGTGCCAGACATACGCGGAGCACACGCCCTGTATACGCACAGCGCGCTAGCTACACGCTGTGCATTTTGTGTCAGCTCGCTAGCTTTTCCAAAATCATGACAAAAGTTAGGCACACAGCCTTTTCCGATTTCCAATCCGCGGGCCGTGCGTCGTCTATGTGTGACCACCTCTGTTGAGAACGCGGTGCATGCGTAGACCATTCGTCCAGCGCGCTAGCAACACGCTGTGCATTCGTGGAAGTTGTTATCATGTGCGCTCTGTGTACGGTATGTATGCGCACTGTATGCGCTCAGCGCGCTAGCAACACGCTATGTATTTGGTGTCAGCTCGCTATAGCTTCGACAAAAGTTGGGCGCACGACAACGCACTGGCCAAAATTGCAAATTTCCAATGCGCTGGTCGTGCATTCCTCATGCGTCCCCTCTGTGTGACCGGGCCTTCACCTACATGTACATGATAAAATGAGCAGACTTGCACTCTGGCTCACACCCGGGCTCACATCGTTCATATCAACAATCCTAACCTGCAATTTTTGTTTCAGTGGTTTGGAATCCTGCCAATGCAGATTATATTGTTTTCTCTTGTGTTTTATCTTCATCATTTCTCTTCTTCTTATCTCTCAATATTCATACAATCTGATTCATATCCTTCAAACTGTTTATCCGAGGTCATGCAAATATTACAGAGGTCATGTAAATCATACAGAGGTGAAGACGAAACAATCACGGCTTGGTACCCTATCTGGTACCTGGATGTTTACATTGTACATGTATACACAATGTTATTAGTTGGTATTGTAGCTTGAAAAGACAAAAGAAATCTTCGTTATGATTTCTGGAATCACAGTTGACTACAGTAGAAGACAGCTTAGTAAAGCCGACATTAAGCCCTCTGAAGTTCTAACTGAATTTAAGCACTCTGACATTTAGTGCATACATGTAGTTGTCCACGGTCCAATGCTATTAACAATTTACGTGAAGGGCATGGACGATTGCCTTCTCAGATAAAATCACACATGTTATGAGTTTCTCTGTGCTATAAATAGGGCTGCTCTTGGGGATCTAATCTGTATAGATTTATATACAGGGTATCCCTGAAAAAGGGAGCCCAAAGTTTACTAGTAAATTACTTGAAGATTCCATATTATTTTGTGGTATTTGCATGATTTAGAAGCTCCTTTTCTCTTCTTTCATAAGACATAAAAAAATTCATCAATATTAAAGTCAATCATGATCAATTTCAGACAGCATGAAGTGGCAGTGTCAGAAATCCAATTGTCTAAAATAAAGTTGATGGCTGAAACGTCTGGTTCATTCTGGTTTTGGAAAGATATTAAATCATGTTGAAATGATTGATTATTAAAAATACATAACATTTCAAAGCTCATATTTTCTTCTTATTTATATATTATGAATCCATAAACATGATGGAGGGATGTCACATGACTGAGCAGGGAGCATAATTTCCACCTGGTTAGGGAAATTGACATTTTGTTGCAGGAAATTAATGAGGCAGCTGAACCAAAAATAATGTCATAAGGCCTATTAACACAAAATTGTTGATGTTTGCTCATAATGTACCCATTTTTTGGTGCGCAGTGTGCATGCCTGACTTGTCGCTACTCCGCGTGCGATCGCACAGAAGCGAGGAGAGTCACGTGATTAAAAAAAACTGCATTGTACCACCAAACTTCGCTTTACATTGCAAAAATTAGTGAAATTTTGGCAGCATTAAAAAAAGAAACACTCTAGGGTGGATTTTTCATTTTTCATTTTTCGTCGTGTTTGCCGGTAACTACCAACGAAACATTGAAATGTGAGAAAATCAAAGATATTTGCCTGTTGTGTAAATGCAACTCATGTACCTTACCAATAACAGATTGTGTCTGCTCAGGCATGCATGATCCTTCCATCATAATCATAATCATGGTATAATGTGATAGAATAGAACATGAGCTTTCAAATGTGTCTTTATAAAAAAACTAGATGGAACTTCGACTGCGCGCAGTCGAAAATGATGCCTCCGTCAAAGAGCAATTTTACAAACCAAAACAGAAGAAATTTTTCAAATTCAAGTTCAATTGTAATCCATTAACAGGTTCTCAGAATATCATGATTACAAGCAATTTCTCATATACATATATATGACCCTTTGATCTTTGACCTCATGACCCTAAAATCTACTCAGTTCATTGGCTCTGCAAGATGTCCTGAGTTAAATAGTAATCCATCTGTCAGTTCTAATGAGAATGCGTTAACAAGCTATTTTTGCATACATAATGAGCCCATGACCTTTGACCTTTGACCTCATGACCCAAGAATCTACTCAGTTCATTGGCTCTGCAAGATACATACATGATCTAAGTTTGGCAGGAATCCATTAATCTGTTCTAATGATAATGCGATCACAAGCTATTTTTGCATATATAATGAGCCGCATGACCTTTGACCTTGACCTCATGACCCCAAAATTTAATCAGTTCATTGGCTCTGCAAGTAACATACATGACCAAAGTTTGGCAGGTATCCATCAATCGATTCTTCAGATAACGCGATCACGAGCGGTTTTTGCATACATAATGAGCCCTGTGACCTTTGACTTTGACCTCGTGACCCCAAAATCTAATCAGTTCATCGGCTCTGCAAGATACATACATGACCAAAGTTTGGCAGGAATCCATCAATCGGTTCTTCAGATAACGCGATCACGAGCTGTTTTTGCATACATAATGAGCCCTGTGACCTTTGACCTTTGAACTCGTGACCCCCAAATCTAATCAGTTCATCGGCTCTGCAAGATACATACATGACCAAAGTTTGGCAGGAATCCATCAACCGGTTCTTCAGATAACGCGATCACGAGAACGGGACGTACGGACGTACGGACGTACGGACGGACGGACGGACGGACGGACGGACGGACAACCCGAAAACATAATGCCTCCGGCTACTTCGTAACGGAGGCATAATAATCATCTCAAATCATTTCCTTTTCTCCTTAGAGACCGTAATGAACTACATGATACAACCATTAACTCATTTTGGACAATTTGTTATATGACACGGCCACTTCAGACTGTTTGAAATTGGTCATGCTTGATGTATTGAACATATTTTTTATATGAAAGAAGAGAAATCAAGTTTTTGAATGATTTATACATTGATAAAAACATAATTTGGGATTATTGAGTAATTTACCATCAAATTTTGGGTTCTTTTTTTTTCAATGACATCCTGTACATGTACGAGTAAAAAATTGCTTCCAGTAAAAAGAAGAGTAGATAGAGGATAACCAGTCCTTGTACTCTTGTAGAAATGTAGAAATGAAGATGGCAGAAAGAACGAAAGAAATACAGAAAAAGAAAGGATAATAATTAGGGAGATATAAAGAGAAATTTGAGTAAGTGAAGGAACCAGAAAAAGAGGGAACAGCAGAGGGACAGATAGAACAGCAGAGAGAGAGAGAGGGGGGGGGGGGGAGAGACATGAAGAGAGAAAGCGAGAGAGAGAGAGGGGGAAAGAATGGAGAGAGAGGAAAAAAGAAGAGAAGAGAAAATTGTAAAGGAAAAAAGCAGAATAAAAAATACAAAGTAGATATAAAGACAAAAGAAAGGAGAAGAATTGGAGCAAGGAAGGAGAGTAATTAGTGAAGCCTTTCAGGAAACAGAGAGATGTAAAGACAAGAAAAAGTAAGATCATCAAGAAAGATAAGTACAGGTAGCAAATAGAGGAGAAAGAGAGGGGGAAGAGGAAAAAAGATGGAGAGAGAGAGAGAGAGAGAGAGAGGGACAGACAGAGAAAGAACGAAGATGGATAGAGGTAATATAGCAAATTACAGACAGGTAAAGAGAGATCCATTAGAGGCACTCCATCCCATCAAAGCACAAGCGCAACCTAATCTTCCCTCTTCCAATGCCATTATCATTCATGTGACATCTACATTGAACTGAAGGCGACCGACCGGTAGATAGCAATTATCTCTTTTCTATTTACGTTCCCATTCTGGGCACTCAGGGCAGTGTTCTGCAATGCCATGATAAGACCACGTAGTCGTGGTAAGACGACAAGTCATTCATTCCTTCTGTCTTCCCAGTCACATAAATATAATAATAAATACTAGTAAAACAAAACAGTATAACTGCATTTAAATTATATACACCTGCCTCACGATATTGTTAATGTTATTTTGTTAAGTTTACTTTAAAAATAAAAATAACTTGTTTTTGTTTTGTGTGTGGGGGGGGGGGGGGGGGGGCTATGCTATGAATTTTATGAGTAGTTACTGTCATTAACCATGTACATGTATGCCTGCATCCACGTAGATGTATACACATACATTTACTATCTGAATAATTTAGTCAGAAGTACATTTTTTTTTTACTGTAATAATAATAATAATATAATAATATTTAATTTTTATATAGCGCTTAATACAAATGTCTCTAAGCGCTTTACAATTATACTATTACCCCGGTCATTGGATTCATTGAAGAAGGAATATGTACTCACATCAGATTGCTTGCAAAACTTGTAACATTTTAGAGTGTATTCTGGATCTTTTATAAACAAAATAAAGGCTTTTAATTGTACATTGAATTAACTTTGACCATTTCATGTTGTGGTCATACGAACCTGCAATCTTGGTCTTGTATCGGCAGTAGGTGCAGAAAACTGACAGATAATTGGCTTCTTTCCTTTCACATCTAAGAAAGACAAACAAAAGAAATCAATTGTTAAATAGAAAAATAAAGTACCCTGTATACCCTTTAATAAAGATTCAGTGGAGTCCTGTCTTGGTAAAAGTAACAAACACTGTACACAGAAAGATGTGTGTGGGACTACACAAACATGTGGCATGAAAATGAGGCCCACATTTTTAAGCGGTTACATGTCATATTTAGAATATGAAGGCATTTGAAGTGCCATGCTTTTCAGGGAACATTTTTTCTATGATGTTCTTCCACACTTGCATAATAACAATGACAAAGTTCACAAATTATTTTTCACCTCTTCCCAGAACTCGACCTTCTCTCTTTGAGGGTCGGTCAGATATGACATTGTAATCCGCTGCAAAAAATACTCCCAACAGAGCATTTCTTTTTTTCACTTGTGAATGAATAATGGTAACTGCGAGCAACAAAGGTCTTGTATTTACTCGCTTAGCCCTGGATTAAATGTGGTGCTTAGGACACTTCACATCATCATTTAAAAAAAAGAAAAATGTCACTGTACTGCAACTGTACTCACACGACACACAGAGACTCAATCAAAAAATACGCCCAACAGAGCATTTTTTTTGTTCTGAATGTGTGAATGAATAAATATATGTGAATGGCAACTGCGAGCAACAAAGGTCTTGTATTTACTCTCTAAGCCCTGGATTAAATGTGGCGCATACAGTATGACACTTTACATCATTATTTAAAAAAAAAAAGAATGTCACTGTACTGCCACGACACAGAGACTCAATCATACTACAAACATACAACTTAAAAAATACTATGTACAGTATCATGTATATTGTACGCACATTTTTTTTTAAAGCATTCAATAAAATACATACTGGGTACACTTTAATTGTAGGCCTACAAGTCTCTTGTGTAGAATTATTACCATTTGTTCATAATAATGTTCAGGATATATTATCCCACTCCATGCATATGTACATGAATGTTTGTGGACTTGTACTGGTGTGATTATTATCAAATTTTAAAAACTGTGCAAAACAGATAAGCATAGACATTTTGACTGAAGTACAGTTTGGGTTGCACAAAGGAGATTGGAAAGAAAAATGTTATACATGTTTGTATACAGTTTAGTCTCATGTTTTTCTCCTTGTATCAAATATTTTAAGTCCGAGACCATTTGGTATGCTATCCAAAATTTACTGTGAATTGTGGTGTAGAGTTTTGTAAATATCTGCAGGGAATGCTAGATAAGGGCTATACACTCCCCTACAATAGGATCCTTCCACCCTTTAAAGCCCCACTGTACTACATGTACTTGTAGCTACTTGCAGCTACTTGTAGCTACTTGCAGCTACTTGCTCCCTCTGTATAGAAAACAATGCCTAATCGGTGACCATTGGTCCCCCATTATCCTCTTTTTCTTTAAATAATTGAGAGCTGAGTTGATGTGATAGCCACCTGTCAGTGATCACCCTGGATGGTCTAATCCCTCCTGGCCAAACTAGTACAGACGGGCTTTAAAGTCAGTATAGGCAATTACAATCAAAGTCAGTATAGGCAATTACAATCATGAATCACGGCCCCATAAAAACAATTTTTCGTCCAAAAGCTCTTTTTCATACTTTCAATAAAGTACTTGTCCAAAAGCTCTATTTCATATTTTCAATAAAATATTTGTCAAAAAGCTCTTTTTCATACTTTCAATAAAGTACATGTACTTGTCCAAAAACTCTTTTTCATATTTTCAATAAAGTATTTGTCCAAAAGCTCTTTTTCATATTTTCAATAAAGTATTTGTCCAAAAGCTCTTTTTCATATTTTCAATAAAATATTTGTCCAAAAGATCTTTTTCATATCTTCAATAAAATATTTGTCCTATGAAGAACTATTATCTTCATTAGATTTATCATCTAAAGGTAAAAATCATAAAAGCTTGATGAAAAGTTTACGAGGGCTTACCAAAAAGTCCCAATAGGGAATTATAATAATGAATAAAATCTCATAAAACTTCTTTTCCTTTGTTCAAAAGCTTTTTTCATATTTTCAACGACATATTTCTCTCATGGAGGGCGATTCTGAGAAAAGGCACAAAAGGGGGTGAGTGCATTGCATTGCATTCTCTATTCTTACAACAACAAAAAAACAACTGTATACACATGGATCAGTGAGCACATTCTAACATTTGGGGCCAGTCACCACGAAATGAGTCCAGTGTCGCATTAGCTCAATCGTAGTAATAGCGATGTATAGTGTGTATGTACTGAAAATTGACCCACCTACCACATTTAAGATTTTTCCAAAAATCGACTTATTATTTCTTTGTTTGTTGAAAGTTTCATTGAAATCGAATGATGGGAAGTGTGTTGTTGCTATGTTGTTGTTGACCAGACTATAATATGTTACGCATCATTAACTTTACACCTAATTATCTCAAAACTGGGTAATCCCATTGTTATAAAGTCCAATTAGGTTTTTGTTCATATTTCTGGATATAATTTATCAATTTTAATGTGTGACCCCTTAATTTAAAGCTTACTTAATGTAGATTCATATAATACTTAAAAACAGGAATAATTTTTTTGCGACACTGGACTCATTTCGTGGTGACAGGCCCCATTTTTAGGGGCGATGGTTTTGTATCCAGCTTTTTACTTTACCTTTTGTACATCAACACTACCTCATCGCCTCATCACCCTCCTTTGACTTTGAACGGCAGAAATAGTTTTGCAATGGCAATTTTTTTTCTCTTTTTGTCCGAGTGGGGCTTTATAAAGGAAATTTTGGAGTGTTATTTTTAGCTTTTTGCTTGTGCGGTCATCATTTAGATTTTTTAAAACTGCACCAATACCGTTGAAAATCCACAATTACATATTAATTATTATACAAAATATTGGCTGCTTTCGGGGACACAGTTAAAACTGTAGCCCAAACTGCACTATGAGTGCAAGCACAAGATCACTGAGAAGCTATATTAGCTATAGCTAGCTATTTCCATTATATTTATTGTTTCACTGCATATTTGTTGTGATATAATTATTCTTGTATTATGTTTTGCATGAGAAATAAAAAAATAAAAAATAAATAAATAAAATAAAATAAAAAATAATAATTTTTTGAATATATGTGCCTCCTTAAAAGGAAATGGTGGTCAGACTTGATGGACATGTCTCACATGAGAGCGCACTACTACATGTATGTTTCTTTAACAGTGACCCGAAAATTTCGTTTAATCTCAGCTGTTTTAGAGCTTCCCAGACGTAAATCGCTCACTACTCCTATAATAATCCCATGTACATGTATCCTTTCTGATGCAGGCCAAAGCCTCATTGTAATTTCAACGTTGCTACCTAGTCGCCACAAACTCAGTTGAGTACATCTGACAGTTTCATGAGCCTGATAGATGATGCTAAATCAGTGAAGACATGTGGGGTTCTCTCCAGTTAGTTACAGTGGCTTTTGGCAGGGCACAACATTCAAACAGCCTAGACACTAAACATATGTAGGTGTACTGTAGGTACCTACAAATGTAACTGCTCATTGGCCTTGTTGAGATACAAAGTGGTAAGCTTCAGCATTTTTTTTCTCACAAAAGCCCTTTCCTCATCAGGCCCCATTGGAAAATAACACTATGAACATGGCGGACAAAGAAAGCGGACAAAATATACAGTTCCTCAGGTAGACAAAGGAACATCCCTTCACTGCTATTATGTAAAAAGGTGAATATGCATGTGACACCTGTTCTACACCTTTTTACATAATAGCAGTGAAGGGATGTTCCTTTGTCTACCTGAGGAACTGTATATTTTGTCCGCTTTCTTTGTCAATCATGTTCATAGTGTAACCCGCTATTTTAACTAGCTCAATCTCAAATAAGCCAGACGAATTTGCGTTTTCATCAGCCCGCAGTTGCTACACATGTATAAGCTGGCTATTTGGTCGGTAAAATATCTCAAGAAATCATGGTCTTGTTTCCAAAATAGCCCACTATTTGGGAAATAGCGAGCTAATTTGCGCCCGTCCAAGCAAGTTTGTGATGAGCGTATCGGTCTGGTGGAGATTCAATTTCGAGCTTCGGTAAAATATTCAGTCTGAAAATAGCAGGTTATTTTGCAACTTCGGTCTGATGAAAACAGGCCTAGAGACGTTTTAGAGTGTAGAACTCTTCACTTAAATTTTGTATCCTATAACAGAGAGCTCAATAAATATGCACAGTTGCCATTCATTTACATGTACAAGTGAGTAAAAAAAACCTGCCACAGTTTACCCCTTTACCCAGAACATGTATCTGACAATTAATACAGCCACATTGAACTCTGTAATCTGTATGATATCCATATCATGGCAAAATGAACTGACTAACCAATGTCATAAAAGTGCCCAAGGCTGCCACCCCAACTGAACAAAAATCCTATTCTTTTCCCCCCCCAAAAAAAATCATTTTGAAAATAAAAATCCTATTTTTGATCGATTAGTACTTTCTTTTTGTTAGACTGTGTTCATTGGTTGTATTGGTTGAATATATGCATAATTTCTTCATGACTGGTGTGTATGATGAACCAATGAACATCCCCAAATTGCCGTGGGAGGTTCTTGTAAGATACTTTACAGGAGAGCACGGGCAATTTGCCACACACACACTAAATACACAAGCACATTAATTTTTAGTTTTTAATTAAAAGAATGGAAAATCATATTTTTTTGAGGAGAAAAAAATTGTACAACATACAATAAATCCGTACTTGTTGGCAGCTATGCCAAAGTATTTGCAGAAATGGCATCAGACCATTGCCGTATTTGCCGGCGATAAGGCCGCACCGCCGCATAGGCCGCACCCCAAGTTTGACATTTCAAAGAGGAAAAAAAAAAAAAAAAAAAAAAAAAGGAAAAAAAAAAAAACGGACAAAACAAAATAATCATAATTTTCTTGAAAACACTATTTTTTTTTTACAAACTGATACCAAATTCATCAATATTCTTATAATTTACCGGAAGTTTAGCTAAAAAAGTTATCGCAGGCAGATTTGGTGTCGGATATATACCCCTACCACAATGTACGGTGTAATGCAAAACTACATGAAATGGAAAACAAAATGGCGACTTCGGATGGATGTTCGCGGCAGCTCTGTTAAACGGTCCCTTCCTTTACTTTTGCAATGCATTGGCACGAACTTAGATCAAGATCTATCGGCAAATGTTGTGTTAGGACGTTTATTTTTGTCTTCATGTCAACAATGCAAGATAAAATTGTCGGTAAGATGTGTGGAAATGTCCTGTATCATTGTGGTATAGTTATTTTACCGTTCGTAGTCCCATATGTGCAGATTCATGCTGGTTTTGACTTTCGTTTTTTTTTTTTTTTTTACTCTTTCGCCGTAAAGGCCGCACCCGACTTTTTGATATTTTCTCTTCCAAAAATACTGCGGCCTTTACGCCGGCAAATACCGTATGCCAGTTTGTTTTTGTTTAAGTTTCAAACCCAGAACACAGATTTGTTTGATACTTACATTGCATATGCCAGCTTCTCCATATAGCATGGTTGACCCTTACTCTCTCCTGCCAGCTCCATTTCGGATGACGCAAGGGGCGGGGCTTCGGGGAGAACAGTTGAATACCTTGACCGCTACCTTCATTTCTGAAATTTAAATCAAAAAAATTAAGAAACATCATGAATATTTCACTTTCCTTATTTATGATATATATAAACAATAGAAATCTGTTCCTTTTCAAAATTTCAATCGTTTCTCTTTAATACACTTACCGAGATATTGTCATTTTTTTGGAATATCAATCTAAAATTCAACTACTAGTAACACCATGCCCAAATGTTAATGATCATCTTTCATTCTCTCACACAGAAAAAAAGAATTGGACTTATTACAAGTCCTATTACGGTCACCTATGCAAACTAATATGATTTTGATGTGTGTTTGTCTATCAATTCTCGCTACCGCAACTACAGTATTTGGCCACCCACCTGAATAATAAATTTGGGTGTAGTGTGGGTATATGCGGCAATATCCCATTGTGTGCTATCAAAGGAAAAAACAAACCTAAAAATTCCTATTGCAGACCTGGGAACGGTATTCAACTGACCTCCAGAGGGCTTTGTAATGTGCCTGAGTCGAAGTTAAATTTGTAAGCAGCCCTGCGCTGGTAATGTGTTTAATTTGACAAACTATTGTCAGGTTACGGTAATTTAGGTTTGGCTCAAATCACGGCGCATGGAGTCTCTATTTTGCGGTCAGTGGTGCATGCATAGAGGTCAAGGCGGTGCATAACCGTGTAATGAGGTACTCGAGTACACTCCCAGGCTTACACTTTTTACAGACGAATACTCGGCGGCCATTTTTATTTATTTTTTTAAATTAATTAATTTTAATTATTAAAAAAATGATTTATTATTTATTTTTTGCCGACATTGTAGGAAGTACCCGCTACAAAAACCCACGCTGTTTTACTGTGAGTTGCAATTGAAAGCGCCGATTTGTGCTTGTGAACTTCTCACAAATAATAGTAACAATGTTGTTTTTAAAACTAAAGATGACAGACAAATTATCCTCCAAGTTCAAATAGAAATCTGGACATTGGCAGCTAGTTTGGTCCTAGTTTCTGAGTGGTGAGTTGACAGTGACACCCCGTGTATGATTGAGCTGGGAAACATTTTTACTCACGGTACCCTGCCGGTGCTTTTCCGGGCACGGGTGAGCTTCGGCCGGCCGGCACAGTGCCAGGTGGAGAAAAACAAATCAGCAATTAAAAAAAAAAATGGCGGACGTGTATTTGAGTACGAGAAATCGTACTCGAGTAGTTGTGAGTGTGAGTACTCGTCGCAGCCTTAACAGAGGTTTATGATGGCTCTCCCATTGGTGCTGTACATTTAGCATAGGAAGAAGGGGTGCATGTCATCTACATGTACAATGTACATATTAGTGTTGTAACATCACGGATATTTCCATTCCCTTCTAACCGCTAGTCGAAACCGGACGCCGAAAACTTACACGATTTAAAAAATTAAAAATTAAAAAAAAGTTTTAATTTTTTTTTTTTTTAATTAATTAGACCGCGGGCCATGCCTCAAAAATGTGCCTAGAAATCAACTTTCGTGACCCATCTCTTGTATCTACCTTATTTTTGTCTCACTTATAGAGAAAAAATCACTGAAAAAGAATATACAACTCGTCAGTGCTATAAGTTGCACATTAATTAGTTATGCTAATTAAACAAAGTGATGGCGCCCTCTACAGTTCAAAAATGGCAATTGCATGTTATTGTATGGGTTTATTGATGTATTCATCTACGTACATGAAATAACGTTGACTGTATATATAAAATATATGTTTGCGGGCATAACGGGGGGGGGGGGGGGGGGGGGGGGGGGGTAGGAGTGGGTGGATTACCTCATGTTTTTTTATGGGGGGCAATGGTGGCTTTACCTAATCGTGAGGAAGGGTGTGGGGATGGTGAATTTACCTCATGGAGAGGAAGGTTTTTTATTTGTTATTTTTCATTATTATTATTATTGTTGGGGGGGGGGGGGTGGTGGATTCACCTCATGGGTGTTTTTTTCTTGGGGGGGGGGGGTGGGTGATGTATCCCCCCTGGTTTCGTGTTTTTGTTTTTTTACGATGGGGGGTTCCCCTTATTGAAACGAAGGGTAATTGTTGCTTGGTGATTAAAATTAATTATACTTAATTAACGGTTGTGTGTCATTAGTTTGTATTTTTGTGTGTCTAGATGTGAATTTATGTGCAATTACTAGTTATGTCATGTGTGTGCAATTCATTCATGGATCGTTGATGTACACACAATTCTCAAAGAGTTAAAAAAAATAAAAAAAAAAATAGGATCCTCTAGTTGATGCTCCTCACCCATCTCGGCAGCAGCCAACATCCCGCAACACATGCACAACATCAACCCCGCTACCCCTCCCCCTCCCCCTCCCACACACGCTCAATTTAGTTGTAGCAATACAGACACACAATCTCCCCCCTCCCCACTCGCCATTGTGACTTGCATGCACTGAATCATTCATGCGTTTCTGCAAACACATGCACAATCACACACTGAACACATAATCACACCCTGCCACACCCATTAGAAAAATAAAAGAAATCTGCAAAATCAGTTGTCTTTTTTTTCTCATTTATCTAAGATTTCACATGTGGTCTCATAGATCCACGGATGTTTTGGTACATGTAATATATAAGACAAAAAATCTGATAATGAGTTAATGACAACAGTAATAATAATGATATAGCTAGCAACATTGGTTATAATAATAATGCCAATAAAAAAGAAAAAATAGGAAGAAAAAATAAATAATATAATACATATACTTGTAAAAATAATAACAATCAAGTACTTATTAACAGGGAAGCAGAGAGGGAGAGAAACACAAAAAGTTGTACTTCTAAGTTGTGAAAACCATACAGCAAATTAGCTGAAAATGATAATGGAATACATTTAGCAATCTTAATTCAATATTATGTGTAAAACTCTTCCTTACTAAGATCTGAAAAGTTCATTGTACAATAAATGCTTTCACTCTCTGACAGGTTGCTCTCTGACTCCAAATATTATACATGCATTTTTGTTGGTATACACTGCAATGTGCACATATTCAGGATAGATATTATGCGTTAACGATTTGCCATACTTTTTGCTGTTGAAAAAATCAACCTTTCATACCAGCATTCACGTTTTAAATAAAATTGTGAGAATCAATAAATCTGCATGCACCTCACAAGCATAATTAATCATCATGGGAAAACTTCATTACAAAAGAGACTGCTTTTAATTCAGAGAAATGTGATAAGTATGGATTGAAGTACCACAA
This sequence comes from Strongylocentrotus droebachiensis, assembly GCA_035222895.1. NCBI lineage: Eukaryota > Metazoa > Echinodermata > Echinoidea > Camarodonta > Strongylocentrotidae > Strongylocentrotus > Strongylocentrotus droebachiensis. The sequence continues at coordinate 20,891 of JAVYIG010010888.1, read as the reverse complement.
ATGTGTCTTTTGATATTTTCTCTTTCATTTACTTTCAGTTGATATCATATTACCCTTTCCATTTAATTCTTCAAAGTGAAAAAGTAGGCATTACTTTCCAGTTACATTCGTATATTCCCATTCTCATATATTAACAGCAGCATGTATTAGATTCATGCAGGCAGGTTAACACAGAATAGTACACTAATAAGTCTATACACTTAAAGAACTTACTTCAGCCTATTTCAACAAAAAAATGGAGCAATAACTAAAACCCTGAGAATTATAGACTTTGCTATCACCACATGTTCTCATGAAATATATTCATGTGTAGAGCTTGACCTCTAAAATACGATATAAGGGTGAGGCTTTGGTGACAATACATTCATTTCCACGGATAAACTGTACAGTCTTGGCATTTACCAATGCACATGTACCAGTACCTATACACACAACAATGTGTGCGTCTTTGAATTTCACGTACACAGAAACATGCAACATCTCTTTCCAGAATTGAGAATTCTAATTGTCATTACAATCACCATTGGCCCTCTCTTTCTTACAAACGCACTAACAAAATATCTACATTCGTAGATATATATATGGGGCCAGTCACCACGAAATGAGTCCAGTGTCGCATTAGCTCAATCGTAGTAATAGCGATGTATAGTGTGTATGTAATGAAATTTGACCCACCTACCACATTTAAGATTTTTCCAAAAATCTACTTATTATTTCTTTGTTTGTTGAAAGTTTCATTGAAATCGAATGATGGGAAGTGTGTTGTTGCTATGTTGTTGTTGACCAGACTATAATATGTTACGCATCATTAACTTTACACCTAATTATCTCAAAACTGGGTAATCCCATTGTTATAAAGTCCAATTAGGTTTTTGTTCATATTTCTGGATATAATTTATCAATTTTAATGTGTGACCCCTTAATTAAAGGGTTACTTAATGTAGATTCATATAATACTTAAAAACAGGAATAAAATTTTTGCGACACTGGACTCATTTCGTGGTGACAGGCCCCATATGTACTACAATAACATCTTTGACTGATCCTCTTCTCTACTATCTTGCGACAGAAGCTGGAGTATGATCTCTCGTACATCTGTTGTGCAGTTTCTGTGTGAAGTTTTGAACCGAGTGCCACCTTTGTGTACCTGTAATAACAAGATTTGTGATATCTAACTTCAATCGCTACATGATCCTTACCCCTTAAATCCAACAACAGAGCTTCATCTTGCTTCATCAAAGCAGCTGTTAACAAATTCCCCCCATCTTTTCTTTCACACAAGACATATTTTTCTACTTTTCGTTTACCCGAAGATTGTTCACGAAAGTACTTCGTCCCTTTGCAAATGATACATTGGACTGGTAGCACATGCCGTATGTCAGACCATTGGGGGGTAGAGGATTGCTGTCCGCACGATACTCCAGATCGTAACATTCTCTTGGGTGCTGGCCCTGCTGGGATATCTCCGTCTTCATTGGGGGGTGCTTCTTGAAGATGTTCCTTGTTTGAGGTCTTCTCAGCATCTATATCGGTTATAAAAAAAGGCAGAAAGAAAAGAGGATAGGAGAAAGGAAAGAGAAAAAGAGAAAACAAGAGGATATCAGAAACAAACAAAAACAATAAATTAGCAATCAAAATATGACTTTACAGAATGTTCAAAAGAATGAACACTTTACATCAATCAATTTTGGGAAAAACATGTGAAAAAAAAGTTATTCTGGAACATAAAGTTACACTGTAGGCCTACCAATATTTAAATCTGAATATTATGCAAAAGCAATCAATATTTTCAACTTGAAACATGAATTGCTTCATTCTACGGTGACATGAACAATAGGATACATTGGGATTTTTGCAAGAACAATAAAAAAAAAAAAAAATTAAATTCATACCAATATTGTCACAATGGAAAAGAAATTCAAACAAAACATGTTTAGATATACATGTATACATGTAAATTACCTTTCTTCTTCTGGAATCTTGCTATCGCTCGATTGATTGTTGTCACGTTGCAGAAGTGTCGATAACATTCGGCATGATACCCTGCAGTTGACTCAAGTTTCCTAGTTAAAGATAACACAAAAGAAGAAATAATTGATTACTTTATTTATTCTGTGGAAGGCAGTAATAAATTACAAATAAAGACACCTTTCGGAAATAATATCGCTAGTGATATTCGTTTGTTTCCCAATGTACGGTCAACAAGGGATCTAAAAGACAACGTTCTTTTAGATCCCTTGTTGACCGTTTATTGCGAGACAAACGAATATCACTAGCGATATTATTTTCGATACTATATCCGCAATGAGTAATATATTTAGCATTAAACTTAAAGACACCTTAAATAAATGAGCTAACAATATAATATTGTAGATCTAGACCTAAATATTGCAGGTATTGCATTTCATGACTTGGCTTTGCCTTGCTCTGGCGAAGTTTGGTGAGACCACACCATCTTTTAAAATTAGATTTAGAGTTTTGACTAGTAAGTAGTAATGCAGCATGACTAGCTGACAAGTCAAAATTAAAACAACCATCTTTTTACCATGCCATATGCCTTGTCCATGCCATGATTAGACCTATTATCATTCATTCATAATGTCTGAAAACTCTGGTCTGGATGAACAAGGCCAGCGCTACTTTAATAATACTATGAAGTATGGCACTATGCATATGGGCCAGGCCAAGCAAATTATGGCAAACTCATTTAACTTAACTTAAGTCTTAGACTAGAGTTAGACAGCCAGGGCCCAAGCCAGTAGTCTAACTATTAGATCTATAAATTTGTCTTCTACTGCCTGGCTACTGCCCATGCCTGGGGCCCCCCTAGTAAATTTCAGTTTCAATGCAATGCAATTATGCAAACCTAGAGATATAGTACAATATCTTACTTAATTAAAATGAGTTAAGTAGTTTTAAAGATCTACAGATCTAGAGAATAGTTGTATCTTACCTGCCAGTTCTTTGTTTATGTTCATGATCATCACCATCAGTGCAGTGTCAGTATCATCACCACCGCCTCTGCATTTGAACGGTCCCACTCCTTCACTTTCTTGTTGTTGCTGCAGGAACTTGGCAGCAACTCTGCTTTCCGAACTTTCTTTTACATTGATCCATTTCGCTGCACATTCTTGAAATTTCTTAAAACTTTTATCACCAAATGGGGTAACCTTTGTGTGAGTGTCGATAACATGCATTGCACAGAAGACAGATAAATCTGCCTCGGAATCTTCCGTAGTACTGGCATCTGACGACATAATTGCCGCCATGATGGCCAGTGTCGTCTGCGATCAGCACAGCGTAAAACGAAGCGCGTGATTGGTCATTAGCCCGTCAGTCCGCAGAACATGCAATGAGAAACGTATTTTGATTGGCCAACCATATCGGAAGAAAAATGCAAAATTGTTGTGTTTTTTTCATATTTTGAGAAAATGTGCAACTTTTATCCTTGACGAGTTTCAGATATGATTTCAATACTATTTTTACACATACTGACAAAAAAGAAGGTAGATACAGAGGGTGGGTCACGAAACGAAAGAAAAAAGCACCATGGCCCACGGCCTCAGTGAAGTATTGTGCATGTATTTCAAGGCTGGGAACTTAATTTTACGAGTCAATTTCTCAATCTACTATCTTGCAATTGATTGCTATTGTGTAGCTTGTTGCTCTGAAATTCAACATTCAACAGTCAGGGCTGACTTATGATGACTATAATTTTGGCAAAACTTGATTTATTAGCTTCATAAACATAGTGAAACCCAGTCATTATTCCAAAGCATGCCTGAGAGTAAAGTCTCCGTTTTTGTTCAGTGATTTTGTTTCTAATTATGTACATTTTGGATTTTCCAAAATAAAATTATAAAAAAAAAAAAACAGGAAACGAAACCGTCCAATTGAAAATGGATAGTGCCATGGACGGTCGGATACCGGACGGTTAAACGTTTGACCACAGCATTAGTACACATGTTCATGTATCATGCAAAATAATATGATTTACATGTAGATGTATGTTTGTCTATCAATTCTCGCTACCGCAACTACAGTATTTGGCCATAGAGGACAGCTCCGGCGGCTGTGGCAAAGGCACTTCCTGTTCCCATACAACTACAATGGGTCAAGAAGTGGAAAGTCCGATAGAAATTATGGTTTTGTAACCGATAAACAATAAGTAACAGATTATGATTGTGTCTACATAGATCTCATTAGATCATTGAGGGAGTTCATGAAACCTGAACAATAGTTGAGTAAAATAAAACTTGAGTTTGATGGTAATCCGTCCATCTGTTCTAATGATAATGTGATCATAAGCTATTTTTGCATACATAATGAGCCCTGTGACCTTTGACCGAGTTACTCCAAAATCTACTCAGATTGTCTCTTTATAATGATACATGTACCAGGTACACGTTATCACTAATGTTGAGCCTCATATCTCTAGTACATGTAGTTCTTGAGATATTGCGATAACAAGAACAATACCTGGAATTTCATAAGAAGACCTCCGTGACCTCTGTGGATGGAGGCATAAAAAAACTTGTTAGTACTAAAGTACAGGGCTTAACCAGGGCTTCTGACTAACTTACAAATATTGAAAATTTGGGAGTTTAGACTTAGATTTATGACATCCCAAGTGCTTAGCCCCAACCCGATTGACTGATTTCAAAGTGCTTTAATATGAGTAGAAAAAAAGAGTCCGCAATGAAATGTCTTGAAAAGTTGGTGACATACCAATAAAATACCAATGAATGAAGTCCACTAACTTTGAAGCTGGAATCTAAGGCATTTAGCAAGGCCAAGGAATCAAGGATCATCAAATATTAAAATCATTCAAAGATTACCGTATTTGCCGGCGTAAAGGCCGCAGTATTTTTGGAAGAGAAAATATCAAAAAGTCGTGGTGCGGCCTTTACGACGAAAGAGAGAAAAAAAAAAAAAAAACTGAAGTCAAAACCAGCACGAATTTGGCCATATGGGACTACACCGGTAAAATAACTATACCACTATGGTACAGGACATTTTCAAACATGTTACCGACAATTTTATCTTACATTGTTGACATGAAGACGAAAATAACTTCCTAAAACAACATTTGCCGATATATATCTTGATCTAAGTTTGTGCCAATGCATTGCAAAAGTAAAGGAAGGGACCGTTACCGGACCTGCCGCGAAGCATCCATCCGAAGTCGCCATTTTGTTTTTCCATTTCATGCCATTTCGTATTACACCGTACATTGTGGTAGGGGTATATCGGACACCAAATCTGCCTGCGATCACTTTTTTAGCTAAATTTCTGGTAAATTATAAGAATATTGATGAATTTGGTATCAGTTTGTAAAAAAAAATAGTGTTTTAAGAGAAAATTACGATTATTTTGTTTTGTCCGTTTTTTTTCTTTTTTTTCCCCTCTTTGAAATGTCAAAGTTGGGGTGCGGCCTATGCGGCTGTGCGGCCTTATCGCTGGCAAATACGGTAAGCAAAATAGCATGGTCTTCATACCAGAAAGTCTTTTGTCAATGGACTTAAAGGATTCAATCGAACACTGTAAATAAAGTAAATTATTTTTTAACTTATAACAATTTCAAATGATTGAAAAGATCATAATCATACAAGTAATACTAGTTTGGAAATTTAAAAATTCAGAAATTTCTGGACACCAAATTTTCAGAGCAGGATTCTTTAGTATTCTGTGAATAGTTTGTGTGTAAACGACGACAATTTGCTTTGTGCGAGCATTAACATGCATGTCAACTCGTCAAAATGCATTGACCTTTTGATACATATCAATTTAATACCAAAGATACATGACCATTTACGGGCTATCCAGTATTAGGTATCCTGCATAAAACAAGCCAAACTTTTGGTCTTCTTCGCTGTACTCTTGGTCTTCTTTGCAGAACTCTTTCCCTTTGAAGCAGGGATGTAAAGTTTTGCAGCACAGGGTTAGTGACTGTAATCTCAGATCCTCATTAAATTCATGTAAGCAATTCCCATTATCAGTAGGGGCGCTGGTCCGAGAATAAGGATCGTCTTCATAAACGAGGATCGTCTCCGTAAACGCGGACCGATGCGTCCTAAAAAATAAGGATTGTCTGCATTTACGCAGACGTTTCATATTTTTGATCAGCACATTGGCGAAGCAAAAAACGGATTCTGCAATGATTTTCTTGATGCATTTTACATTGACTTTGTACAGAGACCTTCACATTATGAGCAATAAATCCTTGGGAAGACGGACAACCCACTAGCAGCTCAAGAAGATAGTCTTTGTCACGATCCATTTGATTTATGAAGAATAACCTAAAACAAGTTTTGGGGCTAAAATTGTTCAAAAAGAAATATGTACATATAAATTCTCCTAAAATAAATAATAAATAGTGTCATTATCATATTTACATCATCAAACGATTTGCATATTTCTGTAAAGATTCTTAAATTGAAGAAAAACCGGTGAGTGTTTTTTTTTCGACAGTCGAATCGAAAGTTAGTTGAAGGATACCGTAATGTGATAGTTTATCAATACATACTTTTTTGTTTATTGTGACGAGGAATTTTAGGCAAAATGCTTTTTCTCAGCCAGTTTTTATTCTAGAGTCTCATAAATACTCGTTATATAATTGATTTGATATTGAAAATATAATTTGGAAGAAGTAATTAGAGAGGGAATAATAATGCACATAGGCCCCAAAGGTATGACGGTATCTAAGAAAAGACTATGGATCGACTATGGAAAACGGTGTGTAACATTCTTATCTCTCTTATTTATATGTTATAGTTTAATGATTTGTGATTTAATGTTTATATTCAGCTTTTTAAAGTTTCTGTATAATTTGTATTCTCACTTTTTTACATTTGCATTTCGCATCCCAGAGAATTACGTACCGAACTCGTCTATATTTTTCTCAAAATGATAGTGAAACTAATCGTCCATTTCGCGGCCCACGGAATGGCAACAAACTGACTTGTGATGGCGCTTTACAGCAATTAAAAAGATATGACAGGTTCGGAGCAGTGACAACTCGCTTGTCGCGGAAGTTGTCGCTCATCTTGGCAAAGACGGCTTCGTGAAACACTTAGCTGACAAGTTGCGCGACAGTGGCGAGATGTCGTTGATCTTGTAGTTATGACGGTTTCGAGAAACGGCCCCCAGAAACCCACAGAGCGCCGATGAAAAAAAACGTTTGCGAAAATGCAGACCATCCTCATTTATGAGGACGTATTTTGTCAGCGTTTATGAGGATATCCTCATCTCATTTATGAGGACAATCCTCATTCTCAGACCAGCGCCCCTACTGATTTAGACCGAATTTTCCATCTCTTTCGTTCGTTAGCCTCTTATTGGGGTAGGGTCGGCTCTCTCTTTAGAGACGGAAACCGTTTATACACATTCCCTTGATAACGCCACGGCCATTTCAGGTCGTATTGTTATGCCCCCAAAATCCCCCAAAATGTCATTTTACCTCGAGCATGGTATATTGTAAATTAGGCCTAGGCTATAATAAATCAGTTCCACTTACCAACTTGACTGAAATAATCAGTTTAATAGTCCCTTTTTAGGAAATTTTGGGTCAAAATCGGAATCCATGTTGAAAAAGATTTTCAAAATGGATTTCGATTTTGACCCATAATTTCCTAAAAAGGGACTATTAAACTGATTATTTCAGTCAAGTTGGTAAGTGGAACTGATTTATTATAGCCTAGGCCTAATTTACAATATAACATGCTCGAGGTAAAATGACATTTTGGGGGATTTTGGGGGCATAACAATACGACCTGAAATGGCCGTGGCGTTATCAAGGGAATGTGTATAAAGGGTTTCCGTCTCTAAAGAGAGAGCAGACCCTACCCTAATAAGAGGCTAACGAACGAAAGAGACGGAAAATTCGGTCTACTACTGATTATGACGTTGATGATCATTATTATGGTCGCTTACTTCTTGCACGCGCGCACGCCTGCACCCCTTCCTCGGTACGCATATGCAATTGTATCGTAATTGTGCAGCAGTTTGCCATGAAACCTGTGAGAAAGTGTATATTATAATGCCTTTGCGTTTAGGAAAAATAATCCAAAAAAGATAAGACAATTGACACGGAAGGGGTAAGAAAAAAAGAAACATAACAACTTTTAAATCATGACCATTATCTGAACAATTGTTGAGTTCTATTTGATTTTTTGTTATGTTTCAGTAGGGTATCTCCACGCCGGAGTTGGAAATAGTAGTTACATGTCAAAGTAGACCTATCTACATCTGCAAGAATCTTCAGTATTTGAAGGAGGCGGATTATCCATAACAAAGGCATAAGATTAAGAACTGAAGAAGAACAGAAGAAGGAGACATCTGAATACGAAATTACGTTACTAATTAGCGCCCCCTTCTGTTACCCACTTTTGTCTTTAAAGAAGAAGTACATATATATCCAAACTTACATTGTTTGACCAAACTGTAAGGTCATCGAATCGAACAAGTCGATAATGGATTCCTGGCTGTTGGATCTTGAGGCCAGTCTCGACCCGGGGGTAGAACCGCATCGCGAACCAGGCAAGGAGCTCGGGGCAGATCGGGGAGAGTCACGGAAACTACTGGCAGAGAACTCACTGAAGCTGCCACTACTCGACTGTCTCGTACCGGTGCTTTTCCCCGGACTGTGTACTTGCACGTCCGAATTGTCGGTGTTGTCATTGCCATTTTCTGTCCTTGGCAGTGATTTTTCTAGACAATTCTCGATCTCATCCATTTTGGTCATTTTGTCGATAGGACCTCCATCTCGTTTCGTCATGATGGTTCAATTTTGATGATAATTTCTACGAAATTGTGCAAATGCACATGCAGGATGGTTTTGTCTACTCCGTGGTCCGCCATGAATTATACCATATTACGTCAAAGGCAAGTTCAATATAGCAAAAAGGGTGGAGATGTGTAAATTAAAAAGCTATTATAATGTATCTCTAAAATATATGCACTAAAATATGTATGTGTATAATATTGTTAGTATGTTCTAAATATTTTAAGAATTTAGTCTGTTTTATTAATCATTTAGGTGAATTTTTAATTTAGTGTTCTTTTTATTCTACCCATCATATAATGGAATAGCCCACCATATCGATCGACATTACATACAGTCTCTTTCACAATATATGAGAAAGGGTCCGGTGTCATCAAAGAGATAGCAAGGTGTGATGTACCTGTTGTATTCATTCCTGTTTCGATTGTTTGACATTGAGTATAATTAATTTCACAATTAACCAGGGAGAGTGTATTTCCTGTATACAAAATTGTATTTATATACCTACCACTAATTCGCAATCAATTATTATAGTCCGATAATGATACAAATATCTGCAGGGGCGGCGGAGTTTTTCTTCTCTTATCCTCAAGCGAGGTTTTTATTTCCATAATTTCAATACACGGTTTACATCATTTACTCAATGATTGAGTGAAACATAACATAGGCTAAGAATTAAAGTATATTCAACAATTCTTCCAGCTTAGTATTAATTTTTTCTTTGCTAACATATTCTTGGGGATTTATTCATTTCCTTACTTACAACCAATTGAATATCTTTTGGTTTATTTGTATTTTTACTTGGGATGGGTTAAATATAAAATTACATATTATTTTCCAAAACAAAATCACATCCTTGCACTAGTCCACAAGACTGAGTGTTGCATAAATTATTATTCACAATTTGCCATTTATATAAATTTTCTTTTGAAGCAATAAACCTGTGAATCAGTCATCTTGAAATTAAATTGTTTAACTTTATTAATACGAATTTGCTTTAATTTAAATGAAAATACATCCTCCCAAACAAAGTCATAAATCTAGAATGGACATTTGGTTCTCTTGACTTCTTACGTATTGACAAACAATAGTATAATCTTTTACTTTCTTAACAAAAACCGTCATTCACTTTATCCCCTGTTTCTATTTCTATAAGATCCGAAATATTATATTCATATTCAAATTCATTGACATAACAATATATCATTATATGCTTTCTTTAATTTTGTATATTTTAAATAAAATGAGAGCTGTTGTGCGTTTACTTTTGTATTGATTAATGTAGAGTCATTCCAAATACCTTTTGTAATCAAATTATGAATCTTCAATAAACCGGCATCTTGCCCTTCCCGATAAAACTATATTTTGTTAATGTTACTATTTTTCCAAATAATTTCATTTTGAATATTTCTTACTTTAAACATGATTATCAATGAATCTTAGTTCTGACCAAGTACAAAATAGAACTACATAAAATGTTGTCAAATTATGTTTAGAGCATAATAAATTCATACATATCTTTTATATTACAATTGAAATGTAATCAAAGTGGCAAACCCCCTATTTTATCGGACCGTAAATATTTTTCCAATTATAGAGCCATTATCATTAAAGATACGAGTTATCCATGCCAAACGAAGGGAAGATTTTTTACTAGCGATATCAATCATATTCAATCCATCATTTTCAATATCATTTATAACTATATACATTACGTTTAATTGTTTTTTGTTGTTGGAATTCCATTGTGTGGGGGCACATGCCTCTGGGCAACAGTGATGAACTTCCGGCTTGTGTGCACCCTGACCCACTTAATTGCTGCTCCCTTATATCTTTGCATGACTTTGTTGGTTCATTTTTATTATGTACTTGTCTCTTGCCATTCTGTATTGTATTTGTGCTTTTTTATGAATGGTCGAGAAAAAAAAGGAAAAAATATATAATATCCATTGAATAGACTACTGTTTTGTTTCTTAGGGGCGGTGGGGTGCATACTCTTTCTTGCATTTAGGTTTAGTAACCTTTGAGTTTCCATTATTATGCTATTCGAGATAAACACCGTAGTGCTCCTAACGCGTGATGTAAAATAGCGCAGTGGACAAGACAGTGAGCAGAGAGAACTTAGATATCATGAGACAAGAAGTTAGTATATAGGCTGTTTGAAATAATTAAGAGTTATCCTGTGGATTGAAAGAAGGTTCTTTGAAAGCCTAGATACATTGTACCATTAAAAAAAATGAAGCACTGAAAAACGAGGCATAATTTATTTGTTAAAAGGATTTAAACCATAGAAGCACATGCATAATTATGGCCTGACCCTCATGGTTCCAAACTTGGAAAAAGGCGATTTTGACCAGCATGCTTTTTAAAGACCCTGGTGCTCATTCACCCGTGGCAGAAAATATTGTGCTCTCTAAATTTGAAAGTCTTATTTTTAAATCTTAAAGTCTTACTTTTAAATCTAACAGAGACTGATATTAGTGACGAACCCTTTGGGATTTAAAATAAGTCTAAGCTAAGACTTGAAATTTTAAGTCCCTGAAAAGGTTTAAAATTTAAGTCAATTGGATTTATATTTCAAGTCTTTTAATATTTATTTTAAACCTTTCTTGGATTCATTTCAAAAATAAATCTAAGCTAAGACTTAAAATTTTAAGTCCCTGAAAGATTTAAAGTTTAAGTCAATTGTATTTATATTTCAAGTCTTTTAGATTTACTGGTCTAGCTAAGCCATTAGAACCATTTGGTAAAACTTCCAACCAATTGAACGGCAACAACACTTCAATACTGGTACGTCTGTATTATCAATGTAAAGGCATCGGTAATAAGTAGACTTATACATAATTTAATTAATCGATTTTTTTTCTTCATATACTTGTATTTTATTGAAATTATTTTAGTTCATAGTTAATGTTTCCCTTATTCATGTTTAATTAAATGGAATTCATACGAAGTAGCGAAATGTCCTAATAACTTGTAATTTATATTTGTAGTATTTTCGAAATGAATTGCATATACCTAAATCATCAGTAATTAAGAAATATGCTGTAAATTCAGAAAAATTGTTAAAAAACATAGATCTGCACGCACCCCATATTCAATATGCAAATTAATTGGTGTCAGCTGGTTCAACTGGAAATATGCCAACAGTCAGTCATCAACAGGTGCAACTGGAAATATGCACATCTTATTGGCGAGAAGTTTAAGTCTTTCCAAGATTTATATCTAGAAGCTGGTTTCGATAAAACTTTTAGTCGAATTCCCAATTTATTAAGTCTTAAAGACTTGAAATATTTTAAGTCTCAAAATGGATTTAAAATTTAAGTCCTAGAAATTAAGAGAGTGAATAGAATATCAAGGTCGTTTCAAAGTCATATTGGTTATGAATTCGTAATTAAGAGCTACCAAAGTTGGGTACACTTTTTTTGATACGCACTGTTTATATACATTCTTCCATTTTTTTTAAAGGTCTAGCTCTTTGTGTTTATAGTAGGTTTGTACATGTACTACAAAGATAATAACTCAAATGCAAAACAGGTATAACATATCTCATATCCTATACTGATTCAGAGGAAATGGGTAAAACTCTACATTTGTAAAGCTAAATAAATGATAAAAGGGAGGGGGGAATCACTATTTCACTGATTTTTTCCTTCTAATTTTTTCTTGATAATTCTTCAAGTCATTGAAAATTTCGCGGACAAAGCCCACATTCTCTGATTTTTTCTTCTTCTGAACTTCAGAAAAAGGTGAGTGTTAGCAAGTTTTGTTTGTTGCTCGAATAGATTTGTGTGAATGTGGATGTGAGATGGCGCTATTCATGTGCATCGTAGAGATCGTTTGCTTGATTGCATCCGTTAATTTTTTAATTAATGGCATCCAGTATTTGCAGCTGCTGGGCTTTCGAAAAGGCATCAGAGAGGGTGTGGAAGGGGCAGGGGCGGCGACCCCGGGAGACGGGGGGGGGGGGGAGTCCCATCTCAATTTGTTTAAGTGTATAGCAAATACTGACTACTTTAGGCTATGGAGGGCCAAAGAGAGCGGCGTTTAGAAAAATGAAATGCTAAAATCTTCTCGCTCCCTCGGATAATATCCTTCAAAATGTACAAGTGAATATTGTAGAAAAGTGAAATGTGAAAAAATTATATTGCATGTTTTTATAATATAGTTTTACTAAGGTATGTAATTTTTTAATACCACAAAACTTCAAAAACCTGTAGGGGGTAGTCACTTCCGTCACCTTTACCCCTCTCGTTCACTATGCTCCCTCGCACTGGCGTAATGATGGGGGGGGGGGGGGGGGGGGGGGGGCTGGGGGAATTTGCCCCCCTATTAAAATTCAAGCGTCGTTTATTTCTGATTCGATACCAGTGATTTACAGATGTTGCTGAAATGGCATGGTATTTCCCCAAGCTTCCGGGGGCTCTGCCCCCTGGACCCCATCAAGGGCCCTAAGGCGGGCCCATGGTTGCTCCTCTGACCGTAATTAAAATGTCTAAAATTCCTGAACTTCCGAAGGCTCTGCCCCCTGGACCCCACCAGGTAGGGGGAGCCCCTGGATACTCAACTGACCGTAATTAAATGCCTAAAAAACCTGAGCTTCCGGGGGCTCTGCCAACTGGACCCCACCAAGGGCCCTGAGGCAGCTCCTGGATGCTCATCTGAACGTAATTGAATGCCTACAACTCCTTAGATTTTAGGGGCTACGCCCCTTCTACCCCACTCCAATTAGTGACGTGCATGCCAGTGTCACAATGCTCATCCGACCGTAATTAAATGCCCAAAACCCCTGAGTTTCCGGAGGCTCTGCCCCTGGAACCCTTTAGGGGGCCCTAAGGCGGGCCCCTGGATGCTCATCTGACCGTAATTAAATGCCTAAAATCCCTGAGCTTCCGGGGGCTCTGCCAACTGGACCCCACCAAGGGCCCTAAGGCAGCTCCTGGATGCTCATCTGAACGTATAATTGAATGTCTAAAACTCCTTAGATTCTAGGGGCTACGCCCCTTCTACCCCACTCCAATTAGTGACGTGCATGCCAGTGTCACAATGCTCATCCGACCGTAATTAAATGCCTAAAACTCCTGAGTTTCCGGAGGCTCTGCCCCTGGAACCCTTTAGGGGGCCCCTGGATGCTCATCTGACCGTTATTAAATGCCTAAAATCCCTGAGCTTCATGGGGCTACTCCTCTTGACACCTGCCGGGTCTTTGCCCCTGGACCCTATACACCAATACACCAACACAGATATATAAATATATATATATAATGTAAAAATAAATGGTTCTGCGTCGGTGCATAAAATGAATAGGACACAAGGTAGATAAATAAAAACACCGGAGAAGTGAATATTCCACTGACGTTTCGGGCATAGCCCTTTATCGAAGTGATTCAAGCATGAACAATAATATACAAAAACAAAAATATAGGCGACGCTTGGTAGTCAAGATGCAAAGGCGCGTGAGAGTACGCGAAAGAAGAGAAAAAGAGATAGAGAAACGTCACAAAGCTCAAAAGTTGGACCATTGTGACGAGAGAAAATAGGAGAAAATTAGAAATATAGGAAGAGCTTTTTTTTTCTTTTGCTTTCCGCGTATCTCCCCTGGAGATACGCTCTTCTAACGCTCCCTATATTTCTAATTTTCTCCTATTTTCTCTCGTCACAAGTGGTCCAACTTTTGAGCTTTGTGACGTTTCTCTATCTCTTTTTCTCTTCTTTCGCGTACTCTCACGCGCCTTTGCATCTTGACTACCAAGCGTCGCCTATATTTTTGTTTTTGTATATTATTGTTCATGCTTGAATCACTTCGATAAAGGGCTATGCCCGAAACGTCAGTGGAATATTCACTTCTCCGGTGTTTTTATTTATCTACCTTGTGTCCTATATATATATATATATAGATATATATATATAAACAAACTTCGTTATGACAATATCCTAACTCACACACATAAAAGAACTTCCTGATGTACTGTGAATGAAAATTGTATCGAAATACCACTACGTCCCTGATATCCTATATGTTAAGGATTCTGATGATAGGTCTCATCGATACATTATAACATAATTATGCCTAATGTGTCACATGCGTTTACATTTGAACGTATATAACCTCTTTGATGAATATAACCTGCATAAATATGTACAGGCCTATAGTATAACCATCGATTGAGCGGTAAGGACCTAATCTCAAATGAAAAAGAAAGAAACAGACAAACAAACAGATCCTTCCTCATCCTGATTGTTATGTAGATTCCTAATTAAATCAGATTTTAAGAGAATCAAATACCGAAATAAGAAATTTGCAAAATACCACCTTTAGGATCTAGGAGTCAGAACATCATGATGCCTAAATTGATATGTTACATGTTCTGTATACCGTGTGAGTCAAAAATAAAGTTAACACCTAGAAAATTGCTAATTATTTTAAAAATTATCTATGAACAGTAAATTATTATACTTCTTATGAAAGAGTGTTTTATCCCAAATCATTGTTTGCGAGAGTGCAAAAATCGACTTGCGCCAAAGTTGCTTATGTGATGTTTGAATAAAACAATTGGGATTTGGGTATACTATTAATTCGGTCTTTGCAGATCCAAATAACATCCCTAACAAAATTAATCAGGCCACACAAGTCATATCAAATATTGAATATCGAAAATCAACGAACATTTGTGCGCGCGTGCTTGTGTGTGTGTGTGTGTGTGTGTGTGACTTTGCTTCTGCAAAAAGCATATCCAATGCATTTCATTATTTTGATACATTCAATTCATTCTCTCACCCCGCTAATCCCAACATAATTCATACTGTATATAGGCATCACTTTGGCGCAAGTCGATTTTTGCACTCTCGCAAACAATGCCTCCTGTTTATCCAAGCGTGAACACATACCACACAAAAATGATACCAAACGATTTAGGATAAAACACTCTTTCATAAGATGTATAATAATTTACTGTTCATGGATGATTTTTAAAATAATTAGCAATTTTCTAGGTGTAAACTTTTTTTTGACTCACACTGTATACACTCTTTTTAACCCGACCGGAATTTCACTCAAGGTTAGTGATTTCATAAACATAATTTATACTTGTCGTTAAGACAGATTCAATTTAATTTAATGGAGCTACCGTCAAGAAAGACGACTGCTGTAATAAAAGTCGTTTTCTAAAGTATGGAGACCTTCACCTTAACACTCACTAATCTTGTTTAAATCAATTTCACGGTCATACAATTCTCTACAGTCAACTTTTTTAAGAACGTAGAAATTGTAAAGTTATGAAAACACGAATATCAATTGAAAGCGTAATGAACCATATTCGAAACAATAGCATTTGAAAAAGTTTCGAAATCATTCATTTCTTTATGACGACGTTTTGATCCATTTCATTCAGAAGTGTGAAAATAAATCATTGAATTGACCAAAATTGTATACTGTATTTCCACTAAATAAACATTATAAGAAGTGGTTATAAGTTATGTATTGTTTGTTTGATTGATTTTATTTCTGCGTTCAAATAACAAATACCAATAACAAGGTTATTCTTTTTTACATAAGTATTACATGAATAGCAAAGCATTCTATTGTATACAATAACCATAATACAAATCATAAAAACAAGTATAACGGATATATTTATGTATATATTTTTCATTGAACTAAAGAGATACATTTTAGAACTCAGGAGACCGCCATCGTAAGCGGTTAGGCTGGAAATGGATGGCGGTCTCATGAAAAATAGAAAAAAAGATTTAGCAACAAAGCTCTCTTGGTAACACCTATAGTGATCAAGTTGGTGCAGTGCATTTGCAGGTGCGGGTGCAGCAGACGACAGTTGAGTAAAAGAAATAATAAATCATGGTTTCAGACAAAGCTACCATACTAATTTAGAGCGCAAAACATTATTATGATCGTATTATTTTTCGTTTAAGTGTAGCTTTCAAGGAATAGAGGGTTGAACAAGATTTGATGTTGTCGGGGAAATTATTCCAAAACTAATATCCGGACCACAATGTACGGTAGAATGGATTTGTGCGTTATTAATAATTTTGGGTTAGTTAGATGAACATTGTTAGATATGCGAGTGGGATAGGTATGAACAAAACTATTGAAACTAAACATGATATCAAAGGATGGTGGAAGTTGTTCATTAATATACTTGAACATAATAACTGCTACTTGAGTAGTATTCAAATAAAAATGTTAGCGTTCTAATTTAAAGAATAAGGGGTCAATGTGAGCCAAAAAATGTGATCCTGTATGCGGATACGGATAGCTCTCTTTTGTAATTTAAAAATAGAATTGATTTTAGAACCGCAATTAGCCCATTATGTGTTATGTATGGGAGTACTAGCGTATGAGGTTGCACGGAGGTAGAAGAAACTTTGAACCCGGAAATTGTCCCAATGCTTTTGGAAATGCACATGGTGTAGATGCTCATTCCATGTCAAAGCTTCATTTATAATTACACCCCAAAACTTAAAATAAGCCGTCTTCTCTATTCTCTATCTTCGATTTTAATTTATACTGGTGGGTCCCTATTATGAAAATGATGTTTAAAATACATGAAATGAGTCTTTTTTATATTAAGAGAAAGTTTATTGGACTTAAACCATACTTTATCCATTTTATGATTTAAGATATTGTTTAATGAGTTAAGGTCTTTGTGAGAAGTAAACTTGCCTTTTTTCCTGCATCCCAATATTTACTGCAAACTCGTACCGATCAGCTTGATGCGCGAAGATTTGTTTTCCTTTTTCCTCATTTGGTACTTTCCTTGCTCCAACATGAATCTTCCAAGCTTTCATTCTACTTCTGCAATCTAGGCAGTGCGGCATTTTTAATATTGGTTATATAAGCCTTGCTGAAGAATCAGCTACTGCTGCCTGCAAATCAGCATGTATTTCAGCAATTTCCTTGTGAATTGATGTTACATTTGCATTCAGTAAGTCGAGCTTCTCAATGATTTTGTAATTTTGACAAATTCAGAATGACTTACCATGTTCGTCACTGGGGGCGCCATATTGTCTTTCACTGAAGCAGCACTCGGCTGTGTGCAGTCAGTGGGGTCGCAGAGAGACGTAGACCGAAGAAAGGCTCTTTTCGTGACCGTATCACCGGGAGGTTCACCCGACGTAGCGCCGCTTGAACCTGCAGCCTTCGAAGTTGCTGAAACAGTTTGGTTTCCACTTCTAGTTTTCCTGTCACGTTTAATAGATGGTCCTTTGCAGGGGCGGGTCTAGCCGGTGGCAAGGGAGGGGGCCAAATAGGGGGCCCAATTCGTGAGAAAATGTTTAGCGGCAAGTCAGCCAGCCGGCGAATAAGGGGGGGGGGGGAAGTAGGGGGCGGGGGTATATAAGGAGCCTATTGTTTACGAATTCGTGAGAAAATATTTAGCGCCGAATCAACACCCATCCCCCCCCCCCCCCCCCTGCGCCAGGTGGAGGAGGCCCGTCTTCTATTTTATTTAAAAAAGGTTAAATTCACCTGTTTTTGGCCAGGGGAGGGCCCTACCCCCTAGATCCGCCACTGGTCCTTTATTTGCTTTACTTTTTTCCTTTCTCTTGCTCATAATAAAGTTTTAGGATGGAGCAAGATATTATACCTCTGATCCGAAAAAAGGGGAAATTAAATAAACAGACTCTCATCCAGGAACGCCTAGTCCTCTCCACTGCATGCTTGATGATAGCTTGGCAAATACTGGTTAACGCCATCTACGTCTTCTTTTGGATAACTGCACATAAACGAATGGACTTGATTAACGGTAGTCAGCGACTTAATCTCTACATGGTCAGCGTTCGCGAAACAGACCGAAGTTCTCCTCACGCTTCGGTTTCGCGTATGTTCCACGCATGTGAATGTGATTGCTGCGGTCGCGTCGTCCGATTGGCCCCGAGTCAGGCCACGCGAAAGACACCAAGTCTCAGGCTACACTCCCTTTAAATGAATAAGACGGGGAAACTAAAATCTAAAAGGTGAACAAAAATCGTTTTAAAACTTGCAAGAGGGGGGGGGGGGGCTCTTGAATGTATTTAGAAATGTGACATAGCTTTATAAGTGCGGCTAGCTGCACGCAGGCACGTAGCCAGGGGGGGGGGGGGGCACGGGGGGCACGTGCCCCCCAAAAAAATTACATGTATGTGCCCCCCCCCCTCCCAAACCTCAAACTCTGGCTACGTGCTGCACGGCCCGTGGCGTACGCAGGATTTTTTCAAGGGGGGGGGGGTTTTAACATTTTGAAATTGGGCCAAAAATTTCGCAACGACTCAGCCAGCCGCTGAATAAGCGGGGGGGGGGGGGGAGGGGTAAGAGGACATATTTTTACTCAAGGGGGGGGGGGGGGTTAACCTCCCCCCCAAACTTTGCATCATTTATGACCAATTTTGTATTCTTTTAAATTTTCCTGAATTTTCCTTCCCGAAAACTCCCCGGTTTAGGTTGCAGTATAACCAAACGCCCAAACCCCGTCCAATCACCTCTCCGATCACACCACTAAACGTCCCCGATAGACGCCAACAAGGACCCACCCAAAACTTGCATGCCCAATTTTACATTCTTTTTAAATGTTCCGCCTGACCCGAGGACCGCTATTCATAATGCAGAACTTCCTATACTTGAAGGACTGCTTATTCATAAAAAGGGAAAGGGGGTCACTATTCATGAATGCATACATTATAAGGACGGTTATTTGAGGGTCGCTATTTATAATTCACATTGTGGGTCATTACTCATCGGGTTTCAGGACCCGTATTCATAATATGAAATGAGGGTCGCTATTCATAATACGGATCATGAATAGCGACCCTCTTCTTCGGTTATGAATAGCGGTCCTTATTACGAATAGCGAGCAGACCCAGATCGCGACCTGAGAATGGCTCCTTTCCACACACTCCCTGGTAGTTAGCAACAGGCATGTACGAAGGCAGGGGGTCGGGGGGGGGGGGGGGGGGCAAAACCCCGATTTTCCTATTTCAGGGGGCAAAAAAAAAAATGAGTGGTTACTACCCCCCCCCCCCCCCCCCCCCACCCCCTCCCACTGAACGAAATATCGGTCGACGCGATTTTCTCATTTTGCGGGGGCAAACAAAAAATTAATGCATCCGATCAAGACGATCACAAAGACTTTCGAAAAATCAACGCAGGGCAATTTCAATACCATATTTTCCCATAGAAATCTAGTGTTCTGTTTTTTTCAGGTGAGGGCCTGATGGGCATTACCAGTATTTTACTAGATTGTATTAGCCAAAGGTGGCATTTTGTTCCGATTACGATGTTATCATCTCTTATTACTTACCTGTTACTGTTTAAAGGCGGTAAGAGAAAAATGACCCCCCCCCCCAAAAAAAAAAAAAAAAAATGAAAGAACATTATGAAGAGAGGCAAAGAGGGAACATGAAAAAAGAAAAAAGAAAGAAAAAAGAAAGTAAGAAAGAGGGCCCCAAGGAAAAGAAAGAACTATTATGAGGACAAAGAGAATCTGTTATGGGATTAGAAGGAAGCTGTCTCGACAGCTATGCTAAATAATAATAAATAAAAATAAGTAAACAAAAACACAGTGTAAATTGGGGTTCTAGGACAATCACCCCCGGCAAATTACTACCCGAGGACAATAACACCCCGAAAATTACCCCCCTAATATTACGCCCCCCTCCCAAGGACAACCACACCCAAGGACATTTACCCCCGGAAAATTACCGACCCCCTCTCCCCGGTGGACAATTATACCCCCCCCCCCCCCCTGAGGACAATTACCCCCCGACAAAAATTGAAACAAAATTATTACCAGGTGGACTTCCCTATGAACAGGGTTTTTTCGGGGGGAGGGGTAATTGTCCTCTGGGGGGGGGGGGGGGTGGTTGTCCTTGGGGTAGCTTTCCTGGGGGTAGTTTTTTGGGGGGTAATTTTGCGGGGGGCTGATTGTTCAGGGGGTAATTTTCTTGATACGGTAAATTGGAATCAGGGGGGGGGGGGTAATTGCCATGCAGTTCTTAGGGGTAATTTTCCGTAGGTAATTATCTTCGGGGGGGGGGGGGGGGTGGTTGTCCTTGGGGTAGCTTTCCTGGGGGTATTTTTTGTTTGGGTAATTTTGCGGGGGGCTGATTGTTCAGAGGG
>JAVYIG010010887.1:0-65313 GCA_035222895.1 Strongylocentrotus droebachiensis | reverse complement strand
CGTTTGTTATAAGAAGTTGGACGATTGAAAATGTGGTTTTTCTTTACTTTTTTTTTTATATATTTATGTTTTTATGAAACAAATCATCAAAAATCACAATATTTACAAAAGATTTACATGATAAGAATATAAAATCTTAAAACACCAACAACAACAACTTTCTTGATTGGTGAGACGCCGTTTAAAGACTACTTAAATAGAATTATGTAAAATGTAACTAAAGGCACCTTGATGCTCAGTGAAAAAGAAAAGAGAATATATTAAAGGGGGAGAGAGAGAGAGGGGGGAGAGTGAGAGAGAGAGAGAGAGAGATAGAGCATGGTAACCATTCCTGTGCCTAGATAGCCTTCGAATACTAACCTAATCTTCGTACATAATGGGCAATGTACACATAGATAGTGACTTTAGTTGATTGAGTTTTAAGGCTTCAAGGTTTCTTTCATTTTCCACATATATAGCAAGTTCAAATGAATATGCAATACATACAAATTCGATAACATAATATTAGACAAAAGATACGACAAAATTATACAATTTGTCAAATAAATCATCTAAGATTGGCACAGTGGTAAAAAAAAAAGTTGAGGAGTCTATTAAAAAAGCATGTCTTGTAATTAAAGCAAGTATTTGTGTTCCAATCAGCTCTGTTGACTTTAAACGGAGCCGAATCGGCCGATACCCGGATCCAAAGAAATTGTACGCAGAGCAATAGATAAAGGAGTGAACGTTTTACTTTAGGGTGTGTTATTTTATCTCGGAAGGGAATGTGTTCACTTTGACAGTATAGCCGCGCTTTTATTGGTTTGTGAAATTAGGCATGAGACCAACCCCCTCCCCCCTCATGTTAAACATGTTATAACTGTTATTAAGCTAATGAAATCGTGGCATTTGATTGGCTGAGAGCAAATTTGTCATAGATATTTAGCATTTTGTTTTTTATAACACTTAAGTTGTATGCAACAGGGCCGCTTTACCAATCTTTACCAATTCATTAAGAGACGTAGTTTCCTTTGGATGACAGTGATAATTATATCCATGGGGTTAAGGAGTCGACCCCCATGATAAACTGAATTGTGAGGGGATTGGATACCCCCTTGTTGATCGATGACAATTTGTATATTTTGATTCCTTGTCTGACATCAGACTTTGGGTTTTTAGGAAATTGAACATGGCATGGCTGAATAAAAAAGAAAGGAGTTTACATAACTTATTGGGGAAAAGATCCTCTGTACGCTCCGATGGCTTTTATCGTAACTTTGCCATGATGATGTAAAGAGCAAATTGTATTTAATTTTTTCGTTTTGTTTTTGTTAATTATATATATAGGCCTAACAACCAAAGTTTTATTTTGTATTTATATTATTTTATGTTCACCTTCTCTCTCTCTCGGAGAGGAAGGAAAGGAAAAGTAAAGTTTAGCACTGAACAGTTAACCTTCATTAATCAATACCTGACCCTGTTCATGGTCGACATCTAAATTATTGTTCACACCATCGATTGAACGGCAAGCTGTGAAACTCACTGAATCAATATTTGAACCAGAAAAAAGGAAACAGCGCCATCTAATAATCATTACTGAATAACTCGAAAAACAGTATTGCCAGGCGGAAATAATCTTTTCAGATTGGACAGCCTTAAAACCCAACAACAACACAATAACAATAACAACAACAACAACAAAAGGATGGAAACGATTCAACGGTACTCCCAGCCGGGGGCAAGGGAGGGGCCAAATAGGGGGCCAAATTCGGGAGAAAATATTTAGCGGCGAATAAGCGCGGGGGGGGGGGGTAAGGGTATAAGAGGAGTTTTTTCTTTCTCAACAGGGGGGAGGGGGTAAGGAGCACTAGTTTCTTCCCAATTAGTGAGAGAATATTTAGCGCCGAATCAGCCAGCCGGCAAATAAGCGTGGGGGGGGGGGGGGGGTAAGGAGGTGTTTTCTCATGGGGTGGTGGGAGGGGTAGTGAGCACTAATTTGTTAATTTCTTGAGCGCCTAATCAGCTAGCAAGCGAATAAATTGGAGGGGGAGGTATGTTTACTCAACATGCACCTACCACCCCCCCCCCCCAGGCGCGGATCCAGGATTTCTTAGGGGAGGGGGCCCAACTTTTTTTTTTTTTGGGGGGGGGTCCTCGAAAATTTTAAAATTTGCACCCCCCAAAAAGGTAAAAAATCACGTGATTTTACATGATTTTTTTCTCAAGGGGGGGGGCGGCCCGGGCCCCCGGCCCCCCCCCCCCCTCGATCCGCCACTGCCCCCCCCCCCTCCCCCCCCCCCTTTGAGGAAAGGGGGAGGGGCCCGTCTTCATTTTTTCTTCAAAAAAGGTTAAATTTACCTGTTTTTGGCCAGGGGCTGCCCCACCTCACCCCCCTCCCCCCTAGATCCACCACTTTTTCCTATAGGGGGTACTCCAGATGAGTAATAGAGATACCCCCTGAAAGGAGGGAAACAATTTGTCATTGACTCGAGAAGCAGGGGAGGGGCATATTTGCACATTTAATTTACAATATATACAATTCCCAATCTACAACAATTACATAATGAAGATAGGAAAACTAGGGAAAAATGCACATAAAAACCGGCAGTCAGGTGTGAAGAAAATGATTAAGATTGTGACCAATGACCACAACACGCAGGTACTAGTACTTGCTTGCAACAATCCTGTCTTTGTTCTCATTCATCTATTCAACTCATTTCTACACTACAACCTTATATTGGCATAAGCCTTAAAATGGGGATTCCCCATGAGGTAATTATAAGAGCGCGCGCGCTCGCGCGATATATGTGGCCGTGGCCGTGGCCATCATGTATATAAAGTAAAGGAGTGGCATTACGTGCGCAACGATCCCAATGTCGCAGCCATTGCGTCGTATTTTCAGCTAATTTATCACTATTGACGTAGAACCTTGATTTTCATCATCCAAGCTACATGCCCAGGCTGTAGACAGAAATGACACTTTCGTGAAATAGGAAACCACCATTCCGCATTCGCTCTAGATCTGATCCGATCAGCACAGGAGCGCTGCATTGCATCACACGCATTTGTTTCCTTCTTCCCACCACCCCATAAACGCTACACACAGTACTTGTGCATGCGGACGAACGAGTGGTTTCCAAAATCGATGTAGCTGTATCCACAGAAAATTACCACCTGGTAAGTATGAGGATATCTTTCTTAAAACTGTACATGTATTTAATGTTATCTTTAATTACCAGAGAATCTGCAAGAAGGCTCTTGACTTGAGTGTATATGGGCTTCCAATTCCATGCAACTCCAGTAATATTCCTCCTCCTCATATCTTGTTATAACTTAGTAACTTGGTGTCTTTGCTTTGCCTTGTATAGACAGAAATAACCGTCTGATATGGGTCATTTCTTTAATAAAACTGACATTTGTTGACATTCCCCATATACAGACGGTACGCCAGCGATCTCGTACCAGCGTGGGGGTAATCTATAGCCAATTCTGGACATCTTTTTGTAATGTTGGCTCACAACATTTTCTCCCCCAATTTTCTTTATTTAGATCTACGTTTCTGATCTATAAAGCAGATAGACAAATACTATGTATTTGTATATTCCTATCTGGAGTAATTACATTTTTATTTACTATTTTAAAATGAGAAATTTACGGACTTACTCTATATGAGTTATCCCATTATCGTCTCAGAACAATGACGTTCATGCACTCGAACTAGTAATGACATGACACAGCGGCCGATATATTTCTGGGTCAACCTACCAAAACATAGCCAATGTCCAATCAGAGCACTCGTTTCGTGGGAGTTCGTTGGTCAAGCCGGGCTGACTCGTACGTATGTACGGTAGCTATTTGACGTTCGAAAAGAAAAAATGAATATTCATCAACTAAAACCAAGATGGCTGACAACGGAGTTATTTGACTACGAGACTTTCTTGGATTGATCATTAATTTAGGATCTAAATGAGCAAGCTATAGATCGTAAGTCAAATAAGCTATATAGACCAATATGTTATTTTAATTTTTTAATATAGATCTAGACTCTAATTATTGCAATATTGCAGCATTTATGAGGATGTAAAGAGCTTTTCTGGTGTGAGTGGAACCAGATGTAGTCTTGGTGAAAAAAGCGGCTGATTCAAAACCTTTTTTTGTCTTTGGCTGATCATCAACGAAACGGAGTTAAGTCTTTTGTCAATTCTGTTTGTTGCTTCGGCAGGCAGCCAGCAAGCCAGTGAAAGGGAATTTGTTTAATACAAATTTTATGGAAATGCAAGCATTTAAATAAACAGATCTTTGTTATTCCTAGCTCATCTTTACTGATTGAGGTGTCATATGAAAGGGAAAAAATTGACTTTTTAGAAATGTGATTTTCTCTTTGACATTCAGATACCGTTCGCCAAATGACTTTTTGGTACCGTTTCTTCATATTTATTTTCATCACTCATGCATGAAATATGCATCATATGAAATGCATCAAATGGAAGAGGAGGATCTAAGGGGATGTGGTGATGACCAAAAATTAAAACCAAAAACTGGTGATGGGGATGATGTTGATGATAACGATGAAATGAAAATACGCTGATGTAAATAACTCTGACACCAAAAAATTATATAAGTATACAGGAGTTATAAAAATATAGTGATGGATATATTATAGGAAATTGAAAATAATAATGAATATTAATTCAGCACTGGGCAATGTACTCTGAAAGAAATGCTTTCTTCGTATTGAATTTAAGGTTCTACATGATTTTATTGAGACTGGGAGATGCATCCCATAAGTGATTTTTTTTGTCTATGATTTACACTACTGGAAAGAAAAAAACATACAAAAACCGTTGAAGCGTCCTCGAATTCGCACTTATTTATACAATTTGTATGCATGAAATCTAGGTCTTGAATGCGAAGTGTGAGAAAACACCCCCACATTTACAATCCCCTAATTCTGTGGAGAAAGGGTGTATTAACATGAAACTTCAGAAAAAGTTAAGATTAAATTATGTTGATATGCACTATGAAAAAAAAAAGGTCAGATTAGGGTTCTAAAAATGTCTAATGACAAGGAATTATAAGGAAGAAATTTCGGTAACCGATGTTCGCTTCATCAGTGCCCTGCTTAGCGCATGTGTATCATTAAAAGCACTGAAGTGAGGAGGTCACATGAGTAGAAGGCGTTATCTTGTTTAGCTTACCGAAGTGTGCCTTTAACACTGCAAAATATCAGTTAACATCCAGCAGGCGTTTTAAATAAAAATTCTCTGGAGTAGGATTTTTTTTTTTGATTTTTTTTTTGATTTTTTTTTTGTGTCGAAATACCGGAATGTGAGAAAAATTGATGATTTTTGGTGACAGTGTAAATGCACTGAGCTAATGTTTAGGTTTCTACTAAGTACTATAATTTATACTAGTCTTATTCAACCCTCTTCTCCATTGATCTCCGCGAGAGCGAGTACTGAGAACAAGCCCAAGCTATTAATTACAGTGTAAATGCACTGAGCTAATGTTTAGGTTTCTACTAAGTACTATATACTAGTCTTATTTAACCCTCGTCTCCATTGATCTCAGCGAGTACTGAGAACAAGTCCAAGCTATTAATTTTTATGTGTCAAGTCAACTTGCTTTGCAACAAATCGGTTTAGGTCTACTTCAATATCATACCTTATATAATTGAAAGGGTTTGAGATAATTGAAGAAAAAATGGACGACATTGATTTTTTTTATCATAAACAGCCTGTGAAACAGTGATAACAAAAATTTAACAAAAATAAATAAATCATGGTGAACTTAGTACATAACTAGACATATAATACTTGTTTGGAACAAGTATAGGTGGGCTGGTCAACTAAAATTTGAGACAAAATAGAGCAAAAATAAGCGACATACTGCTTACAAATTCTTAAAAAACAATATCATGTAGATTCATAACGTGAACTAAATTCACCTTCTATAGGCATAACACGCAAATTATGAAGTTTTTGACATGAGGCCTTTAATCAAAATTTTCACTATGATGACGTCATCAAAATGAAAAATGGTTTTTACTGCGCTTGTAGAGAATTGTCTAAGCTACAACATATCGAAATTTTGAAGAAAATCGATCAATATTTACAGAGATACAATCAATTTTACATAAATATGCTGACGTCATAATATGCAAATTCGTATTTTGAGTTCCAAGGCCATTGTGATGATGTCACGATACACTTAATGGCCGAATGAGACATGGAATCATATTTCCGACTCATACTCTATCTAAATATGAAAAAAAATTGAGGATCCCGGTGCATTCCAAAGAGCTTAACGGATTTTGTATAGGCATGTTTTTGCCCATATATGCTATGTATTAAAAGAGCTCGCGCGCACTGACATTTATCTTGAATTTACGCTCATCTTGTTAATAATGGTCATAAAGAGATAAACATGGTATCAAATTCCTTGAAAAAATATGAGAAATATCATGAAAGAAAAAAAAATGGCGATGCCATGTTTTGTAATGGTGTTACGCGCGAAAACGAGCGCGCATGCTCGTACGCGCGATTTTTTATAAAATGCTTAAAATGACCTGAAACGTATGCAAAATAAATTTGAGACGATTTTGAGCATTTAAAAATTTTGCGCGCGCATTGACGCGCGGACGTACGCGCACGCGCGCGTTTTTTGACCTGAAATTGACTGGACTGATATTGACCTTGATCATAATAAATATGAATGAGAAATACCTTTTGGTTATGAAGATATGATCATGAGTTTATTTTCAGAAAATTTCACAAAATGGCGCCTAGATGACGTCATCAGTCAAGGTCAAGGTTGAAAACCTTACTGTGTTTTGTCCATATGCCTATACATATGTGTGCCAAATATCAAAGCATTTGATTGAACCATTTTCAAGATATCTTGTTAACAAAAAAGTGGGTAGAATTAAGAAAAATAAATAATAAAATATAATACTTGTTTGGAACAAGTATAGGTGGGCTGGTCAACTAAAACTTGAGACAAAATAGAGCAAAAATAAGCGACATACTGCTTACAAATTCTTAAAAAACAAATGTAGATTCATAACGTGAACTAAATTCACCTTCTATAGGCATAACACGCAAATTATGAAGTTTTTGACATGAGGCCTTTAATCAAAATTTTCACTATGATGACGTCATCAAAATGAAAAATAGTTATTACTGCGCTTGTAGAGAATTGTCTTAGCTACATCATATCGAAATTTGGAAGAAAATTGATCAATATTTACAGAGATACAATCAATTTCACATAAATATGCTGACGTCATAATATGCAAATTCGTATTTTGAGTTCCAAGGCCATTGTGATGATGTCACGATACACTTAATGGCCAAATGAGACATGGAATCATATTTCCGACTCATACTCTATCTTAATATGAAAAAAAATTGAGGATCCCGGTGCATTCCAAAGAGCTATAACGGATTTTGTATAGGCATGTTTTTGCCCATATATGCTATGTATTAAAAGACCTCGCGCGCACTGACATTTATCTTGAATTTACGCTCATCTTGTTAATAATGGTCATAAAGAGATAAACATGGAATCAAATTCCTTGAAAAAATATGAGAAATATCATGAAAGAAAAAAAAATGGCGATTCTATGTTTTTTAATGGTGTTACGCGCGAAAACGCGCGCGCATGCTCGTACGCGCGATTTTTTATAAACTGCTTAAAATGACCTGAAACGTATGCAAAATAAATTTGAGACGATTTTGAGCATTTTAAATTTTTGCGCGCGCATTGACGCGCGGATGTACGCGCATGCGCGCGTTTTTTGACCTGACATTGACTGGATTGATATTGACCTTGATCACGATAAATATGAATGAGAAATTACTTTTGGTTATGAAGATATAATTATAAGTTAATTTTCACAAAATGGCGCCTAGATGACGTCATCAGTCAAGGTCAAGGTTGAAAACGTTATTTTGATTTCTCTATATGCCTATACATATGTGTGCCAAATTTCAAGTTATTTGATTTAGACAATTTCAAGTTATCTTGCTAACAAAAAAGTGGCGAGAATTAAGAAAAATAAATAAATAATAATAAAGGCAATTTTAACAAAAATATAAGGTGGTCTGTATTAGATACAGCCCACCTGACTAGACATATAATACTTGTTTGGAACAAGTATAGGTGGGCTGGTCAACTAACCTTTGAGACAAAATAGAGCAAAAATAAGCGACATACTGCTTACAAATTCTTAAAAAACAATATCATGTAGATTCATAACGTGAACTAAATTCACCTTCTATAGGCATAACACGCAAATTATGAAGTTTTTGACATGAGGCCTTTAATCAAAATTTTCACTATGATGACGTCATCAAAATGAAAAATGGTTATTACTGCGCTTGTAGACAATTGTCTTAGCTACAACATATCAAAATTTTGAAGAAAATTGATCAATATTTACAGAGATACAATCAATTTTACATAAATATGCTGACGTCATAATATGCAAATTCGTATTTTGAGTTCCAAGGCCATTGTGATGATGTCACGATACACTTAATGGCCAAATGAGACATGAAATCATATTTCCGACTCATACTTTATCTAAAGATGAAAAAAATTGAGGATCCCGGTGCATTTCAAAGAGCTATAACGGATTTTGTATAGGCATGTTTTTGCCCATATATGCTATGTATTAAAAGAGCTCGCGCGCACTGACATTTATCTTGAATTTACGCTCATCTTGTTCATAATGGTCATAAAGAGATAAACATGGTATCAAATTCCTTGAAAAAATATGAGAAATATCATGAAAGAAAAAAAAATGGCGATTCTATGTTTTGTAATGGTGTTACGCGCGAAAACGCGCGCGCATGCTCATACGCGCGATTTTTTATAAAATGCTTAAAATGACCTGAAACGTATGCGAAATAAATTTGAGACGATTTTGAGCATTTAAAATTTTTGCGCGCGCACTGACGCGCGGACGTACGCGCACGCGCGCGTTTTTTGACCTGAAATTGACCGGACTGATATTGACCTTGATCATGATAAATATGAACGAGAAATGAATTTTGGTTATGAAGATATGATCATGAGTTGATTTTCAGAAAATTTCACAAAATGGCGCCTAGATGACGTCATCAGTCAAGGTCAAGGTTGAAAACCTTACCGTGTCTTGTCCATATGCTTATACATATGTGTGTCAAATATCAAAGCATTTGATTGAACCATTTCAAAGTTATCTTGCTAACAAAAAAGTGGCTATAATTAAGAAAAATAAACTAGATTTGTAATACTTGTTTGGAACAAGTATAGGTGGGCTGGTCGAACTAAAATTTGAGACAAAATAAAGGGTACATTTGAGATAGCTTATTGTCTCAGCTACAACATACTTGAAGTTCAGCGTAAACAAAGCTAAACGACAGAGATATTGCTCGCGAAAGAATCCAGTTTTGAGAAAAACTCATGTCCCATAGAGAATACACGCAAAATGTGAAAAATTGACATGCCTTTTTTAATCGCGAAAATACGCCCTGATGCCTTTGTCAAAATGAAAATTTGGGCCAATTTTATTTGTAGAAAATTGTCTCAGCTAAAACATATCAAAATTTTGAAGACAATCGATCAATATTTACAGAGAAACAATCAATTTTCCGTAAATATGCTGACGTCATAATATGCAAATTGAAATTTTGAGTTTGGAGGCCATTATGATGACGTAATGAGTTCATTGAGGGTCAAATGAGACATGAAATCATATCTCCAATTCATACTGTATCAAAATATGACCCAAAAATTGGGGTCACCTTGCATCCTAAAGGGCTACAATGGATCTTGTATAGGCATGTTTTTGCCCATATATGCTATGTATTACAAAAGCTCGTGCGCACGGAAATTTATGTTAAACGGTCGATCATTCCATTATTAATAGTCATAAAGAGACAAGCATGGTATCAATTTGTTTGTAAAAATGTGTGAAATATTATGAAAGAAAAAAAATGGCGATTCTATGTTATGTAATAGTTTTACGCGCGAAAACGCGCGCGCCGCACGCATGCGCGTGTGTGTGGGCGTTTTTTTATAAAATGCTTAGAATGGCCTAAAACGTATGCAAAATGATTTTGAGACGATTTTGAGCATTTTAAATTTTTGCGAGCGCATTGACGCGCGGACGTACGCGCATGTGCGCGTTTTTTACCTGAAATTGACCGGACCGATATTGACCTTGATCGTGCAAACTATGAATAAGAAATTACTTTCCGTTATGAAGATATGATCATAAGTTAAAATTCACAAAATGGCGCCTAGATGACGTAATCAGTCAAGGTCAAGCTTGAAAACGTTATTTTGATTTATTTATATGCCTATACATATGTGTGCCAAATTTCAAGGCATTTGATTGAGCCATTTTCAAGTTATCTTGCTAACAAAAAAGTGGTTAGAAATAAGAAAAATATTTAATAATAATAATAAATAAATAAATAATAAAGGCAATTCTAACGAAATTATAAGGTGGTCTGTACGTTATACAGCCCACCTGATAAATAATAAATAAATAAATAAAGGCAATTTTAACAAAAATATAAGGTGGTCTGTATTAGATACAGCCCACCTGACTAGACATATAATACTTGTTTGGAACAAGTATAGGTGGGCTGGTCAACTAAAATTTGAGACAAAATAGAGCAAAAATAAGCGACATACTGCTTACAAATTCTTAAAAAACAATATCATGTAGATTCATAACGTGAACTAAATTCAACTTCTATAGGCATAACACGCAAATTATGAAGTTTTTTACATGAGGCCTTTAATCAAAACTTTCACTATGATGACGTCATCAAAATGAAAAGAGGTTATTACTGCGCTTGTAGAGAATTGTCTTAGCTACAACATATCGAAATTTTGAAGAAAATTGATCAATATTTACAGAGATACAATCAATTTTACATAAATATGCTGACGTCATAATATGCAAATTCGTATTTTGAGTTACAAGGCCATTGTGATGATGTCACGATACACTTAATGGCCAAATGAGACATGAAATCATATTTTCGACTCATACTCTATCTTAATATGAAAACAAATTGAGGATCCCGGTGCATTCCAAAGAGCTATAACGGATTTTGTATAGGCATGTTTTTGCCCATATATGCTATGTATTAAAAGAGCTCGCGCTCACTGACATTTATCTTAATTTACGCTCATCTTGTTAATAATGGTCATAAAGAGATAAACATGGAATCAAATTCCTTGAAAAAATATGAGAAATATCATGAAAGAAAAAAAAATGGCGATTCTATGTTTTTTAATGGTGTTACGCGCGAAAACGCGCGCGCATGCTCTTACGCGCGATTTTTTATAAAATGCTTAAAATGACCTGAAACGTATGCAAAATAAATTTGAGACGATTTTGAGCATTTTAAAATTTTGCGCGCGCACTGACGCGCGGACGTACGCGCACGCGCGCGTTTTTGGACATGCAATTGACCGGACTGATATTGGCCTTGATCATGATAAACATGAATGAGAAATACCTTTTGGTTATGAAGATATGATCATGAGTAAATTTTCAGAAAATTTCACAAAATGGCGCCTAGATGACGTCATCAGTCAAGGTCAAGGTTGAAAACGTTACTGTGTTATGTCCATATGCCTATACATATGTGTGCTAAATTTAAAAGCATTTGAATGAACCATTACAAAGTTATCATGCTAACAAAAAAGTGGGTCGAAATAAGAAAAATAAACTAGACATATAATACTTGTTTGGAACAAGTATAGGTGGGCTGGTCAACTAACATTTGAGACAAAATAGAGCAAAAATAAGCGACATACTGCTTACAAATTCTTAAAAGACAATATCATGTAGATTCATAACGTGAACTAAATTCACCTTCTATAGGCATAACACGCAAATTATGAAGTTTTTGACATGAGGCCTTTAATCAAAATTTTCACTATGATGACGTCATCAAAATGAAACATAATTATTACTGCGCTTGTAGAGAATTGTCTTAGCTACAACATATCGAAATTTTGAAGAAAATTGATCAATATTTACAGAGATACAATCAATTTTACATAAATATGCTGACGTCATAATATGCAAATTCGTATTTTGAGTTCCAAGGCCATTGTGATGATGTCACGATACACTTAATGGCCAAATGAGACATGGAATCATATTTCCGACTCATACTCTATCTTAATATGACAAAAATTGAGGATCCCGGTGCATTCCAAAGAGCTATAACGGATTTTGTATAGGCATGTTTTTGCCCATATATGCTATGTATTAAAAGACCTCGCACGCACTGACATTTATCTTGAATTTACGCTCATCTTGTTAATAATGGTCATAAAGAGATAAACATGGAATCAAATTCCTTGAAAAAATATGAGAAATATCATGAACGAAACAAAAATGGTGATTCTATGTTTTTTAATGGTGTTACGCGCGAAAAACGCGCGCGCATGCTCGTACGCGCGATTTTTTATAAAATGCCTAAAATGACCTGAAACGTATGCAAAAAAAATTTGAGACGATTTTGAGCATTTAAAAATTTTGCGCGCGCATTGACGCGCGGACGTACGCACACGTGCGCGTTTTTTGACCTGAAATTGACCGGACTGATATTGACCTTGATCATGATAAATATGAATGAGAAATAACTTACCGTTATGAAATTATGATCATAAGTAAATTTTCAGAAAATTTCACAAAATGGCGCCTAGATGACGTCATCAGTCAAGGTCAAGGTTGAAAACCTTACTTTGTTTTGTCCATATGGCTATACATATGTGTGCTAAATATCAAATCATTTGATTGAGCCATTTTCAACTTATCTTGCTAACAAAAAAGTGGGTCGAAATAAGAAAAATAAATAAATAAATAATAAAGGCAATTTTAACAAAAATATAAGGTGGTCTGTATTAGATACAGCCCACCTGATAAATAATAAATAAATAATAAAGGCGATTTTAACAAAAATATAAGGTGGTCTGTATTAGATACAGCCCACCTGATAAAGGCGATTTTAACAAAAATATAAGGTGGTCTGTATTAGATACAGCCCACCTGAAAAGCATTCACTGATGCCAGCACGTACACAAAAGAAATGCACTCATGCAAAGCCAGAGAGTTCAATATACGGGGTACTCCACATGAGTAATAGAGAATAACCACAGAAAGGAGGGAAACAATTCAATGGGAATCCCTATAGGGGGTACTCCAAATGAGTAATAGAGATACCCCCAGAAAGGAGGGAAACAATTTGTCATTAGGGACTTTTAGATTTGCACGTTGACATTGTGGACTGCTACGTGTGACGTCCTTTTAAGGCACTGGCGGTAAAAAAGAACTTCACAGTGCCTTAAAAGGACGTCACAAGTAGCAGTCCACTATATGTCAACATG
Source organism: Strongylocentrotus droebachiensis (assembly GCA_035222895.1). Classification (NCBI taxonomy): domain Eukaryota; kingdom Metazoa; phylum Echinodermata; class Echinoidea; order Camarodonta; family Strongylocentrotidae; genus Strongylocentrotus; species Strongylocentrotus droebachiensis. The sequence continues at coordinate 51,927 of JAVYIG010010887.1, read as the reverse complement.
CAAATCTAAAAGTCCCTTTTGGCTGGAGAAGCAGGGCACCGTTGCACCACATAATCCCTATTAACTTTAAAGCATGAAGAATATAATAACTATAGAAAAAAATTGCACATAAAAACTGGCAGTCATGCAGATGTGAAGAAATTGATTAAGATTGTGACCAATGACCACAACATGCAGATACTCGATTAACAAAAATGTCTTTGTTCTCATTCAGCTATTCCATTCATTTCTACGCTAGCCTACAACTGCATATTGGCATACCGTATTTTCCTGCCTTAAGGCCGCACCCCCTATTTTAACATTTTGTAGACACACAAAAATGATAATAATTTTTTTCGAAATATTTGTAAAAACTTTTTGTTTTGCTTTTTTGCCGACACCATAGGCAGCAAGCCAGATGGCGTCTTATTTCAGCTTTCTCTCCAGCCCCCAGTCGATGGTGTATTGCGCAATAGCTTGTCACGATTGGTGCGGGCTGCGAGGATTGAGGTTGCTTTAGCAGTGGCACGAACTTAGATCTAGATCTACCGGTAGTTTTTGGTTGGTAAGTTATGAAGTTTATTCACGAGATTGACAAAACTTCATGTCAACAATATAACCAAAATTGTTGGTAAGACATGTATGGAGTTATTCTAGAAATGTCCTGTACCATTATACATTAACTGGTATAGTCATTGTACTTAGGTTGGTCCCATATATGTACAAATACGTGCTGTTTTGATTGCCGATTTTGATTGTTGTTGCGCATGGGCCGCACCTAAACTTTTTGATATTTTCTCTTCCGAAAAAATGCGGCCTTTAAGCTGGCAAATACGGTATGCCATAAAATTTGAGGGGATTCCTCATGAGGTAATTATAAGAGATGCACCCGCACGATACATATATAGGGCGTGGCTAACTGGCTATGGTCGGCCATCATAGACTATGTCATAAACAATTAAAACAATCCCAATGTCGCAGTCATTGCCTCGTATTTTCAGCTAATTTCTCACTATTGACGTAGAATCTTGAATTCCATCAGCCATGCAAGAAATAGGAAAAATAGGGAAAAAAAGGAAACCACCATTCGCTCCGATCCGATCCGCGCAGTAGCACTTCATAGCCATAGGTTTATTGCATCACACGCATTTGTTTCCTTCTTCCCACCATCCCATAACATAGACGCTATACACACAAGCTTGTGGGCGTTTGGAGATATTATGCTGATGTGACCTAGCTATGACACGTTGACGTCATACGACTCCAGTGGCTAATTATGAACTAACTTATTAAAGGCATCGTTTAACAATGTTAAATCTGAGATACATTGTGTTAAAAAATTGCGCATCAAAATGTTCACGAAGTGCCTCTAAAAAGTAAATATCTTTGAGTGACCGGTTTTACCATACCGACTCATTTTCCCCAATGGACTGTAGTGTTATGAAAAATTGAAAACCGTTAGGAAAACACCAAATTAAATTTCGATTTCCACTCATAAATATCTTGATAATCAGACAGGCGATTGGCTTGTAAAAGTCATGGTGTTACTGACTGACCTAAAGGTTTATGATTATCAATGCAGCATGAGCTAAATCCAGGATTTCGTTTCAGAATCTGAGACAAAGTTACCCAATCCCTTTAAGATTATAGAGATTTTGATTTATTTTATATCCATTTATAAGCACTTCCATCAAATTGAAGTATTGTCTTCTATATGATACATATAAACCTCGTACTCTACCGTAAGTATACAGTCACCCAGGGGTCATTTTGTGAGCGTTTGCAGTACCATACACCCCACGGCTGCCACGCCTAGCATATTGGCAAAACGGCACTCAAGTCGCTTGCCACTGCACTACGGAAGTAATTTCAGCAGCATTCGGATATGTCAGGCCAGGCCCACCCCTGCAAGTCAAGGGGCATACTGTATTGCCACTTTTGTTTAAATATAGTATGGCATATTAGTGTCAGATTTGTGTCATGTTTGTGTAAATATTATTTTATTATGTTTGAACCGTAAACATCTGATGAGAGCGTAACCATTTTTCTTTGTCTTTTTGAATCATGACATGTTACATTGTAACTCAGATTCTATAATTCCCACTGAGGTATGGCACGACAAGCACCAAAATGCACCATTATTATATGTAAATAAATGCAATATCTCCCTTACTGTGGGAGCCCGGGAGGGGGATACCCCCCTCCCAAACCATCCTCCTCTGGCTCTGCCCCAGCCCTTGGTCGCTTTGCTCCCTCGTGACTCGGTCTTGGCTGTATGTTGCTGAATGATACATGTATGTATTTGGCATATGGTTTATGTTGGAACTGTGTACGACATTACGTACAATAATATTTTTGTTTGTGTGTGTGTGTGTGTGTTGGGGTGCATATTAGTTTGTCAATTATTTGTTTTCTTCATGAAAAATATATTCCAAATTTCTGGTGGATCAAATCCCAAACGCTTACCCAGATACAATTAATCTTAAGCTCAAATTTCCTCAATAGGTATGCATCAGATTGCACAATTTGAAGTTAAAAAATGCAAAAGCTCCCACACTTTCCTTTTTATGCCTCCGCCACCGAAGGTGGTGCCGGAGGCATCATGTTTTCGGGTTGTCCGTCCGTACGTCCGTCCGTACGTCCGTACGTCCGTCCCGTTTGACCGTTATCACAATATCTCAAGAACCATTTAAGATTTAAACTTAAGACTCGGGAATAGTATTTATCACCATAGGAAGACGATCTGATTAGATTTTGGAGTACGTAGGTCAAAGGTCACAGGTCACAGAGGTCAACTTATGAAATTCCTTGTATTGAGTTTGTTAGCGCGATATCTCAAGAACCATTTTAGATTTAAACTTCAAACTTAAGGATAGTATGTATCACCATAGGAAGACGATCTGATTAGATTTTGGAGCACGTATGTCAAAGGTCAAGGGTCACAGAGGTCAACTTATGAAATTCCATACATTGAGATTGTTATCATGATATCTCAAGAACCACTGGAGATTTAAACTTCAAACTTAGTGATAGTGTGTATCACTATAGGAAAACAATCTGATTACATTTTGGAGCACGTAGGTCAAAGGTCAAGGGTCATAGAGGTCAACTTATGAAATTCCATACATTGAGATTGTTATCATGATATCTCAAGAACCACTGGAGATGTAAAAACTTCAAACTTAAGGATAGTATGTATCACCATAGGAAGACGATCTGATTAGATTTTGGAGCACGTAGGTCAAAGGTCAAGGGTCACAGAGGTCAACTTATGAAATTCCATACATTGAGATTGTTATCATAATATCTCAAGAACCACTGGAGATTTAAACTTCAAACTTAATGATAGTGTGTATCACCATAGGAAGACAATTTGATTAGATTTTGGAGCACGTAGGTCAAAGGTCAAGGGTCACAGAGGTCAACTTATGAAATTCCATACATTGAGATCGTTATCGCGATATCTCAAGAACCACTGGAGAATTTTCACTTCAAACTTAATGATAGTATGTATCACCATATCATAATATCTCAAGAACCACTGGAGATTTAAACTTCAAACTTAATGATAGTGTGTATCACCATAGGAAGACAATCTGATTAGATTTTGGAGCACGTAGGTCAAAGGTCAAGGGTCACAGAGGTCAACTTATGAAATTCCATACATTGAGATTGTTATCATGATATCTCAAGAACCACTGGAGATTTAAACTCCAAACTTGATGATAGTACATGTATGTATCACCATAGGAAGACAATCTGATTAGATTTTGGAGCACGTAGGTCACAGGTCAAGGGTCACAGAGGTCAACTTATGAAATTCCATACATTGAGATCGTTATCGCGATATCTCAAGAACCACTGGAGAATTTTCAATTCAAACTTTATGTATCACCATAGGAAGACGATCTGTTTAGATTTTGGAGCACGTAGGTCAAGGGTCACAGAGGTCAACTTGTGAAATTCCATGTCTTCAGCTCGTTATCGCGATATCTCAAGAACCATTTGAGATTTTAAACTTCAAACTTAGGGATAGTATATATATTTTTTATAATATCTCACATAACAGTTTGGTCAAATAGATACAACATATTGTATGTTTTGTTAAAAGGACCCCCCCCCCCACCCCCAAACAAAGAAGTAAAAATAGCATATTGCTAATCGTGTTTAGTCTGGGTAATATCATATCCTCTGTCTCTCCCTGTTTGATATAAAGTTGATAACACAGCTACAATGGCAAGTTCAGGATTTGAAAATACTCTTTAATTTGTGTATAGGTAGATTGGTATTTAGCAAATACTGTACAAATTTGATGAGACCTTATGTCATTTACTCTTACATCCATTTTTTTTTTCCAGCTTCTTTCAAGAAAATAACGTACAAGTTTGATGACACCTTTTTATGCCTCCGTTACGAAGTAGCCGGAGGCATTATGTTTTCGGGTTGTCCGTCCGTCCGTCCGTCCGTCCGTCCGTCTGTACGTACGTCTGTACGTCCCGTTCTCGTGATCGCGTTATCTGAAGAACCGATTGATCGATTCCTGCCAAACTTTGGTCATGTATGTATCTTGCAGAGCCGATGAACTGATTAGATTTTGAGGTCACGAGGTCAAAGGTCACAGGGCTCATTATGTATGCAAAAACAGCTCGTGATCGCGTTATCTGAAGAACCGATTGATGGATTCCTGCCAAACTTTGGTCATGTATGTATCTTGCAGAGCCAATGAACTGATTAGATTTTGGGGTCACGAGGTTAAAGGTCAAAGGTCACAGGGCTCATTATGTATGCAAAAACAGCTCGTGATCGCGTTATCTCAAGAACTAATTGATGGATTGCTGCCAAACTTAGGTCATGTATGTTACTTGCAGAGCCGATGAACTGAATAGATTTTGGGGTCACGAGGTCAAAGGTCAAAGGCCACAGCGCACATTATGTATGCAAAAACGGCTCATCTCAAGAACCGATTGATGGATTCCTGCCAAAATTAGGTCATGTATGTTACTTGCAGAGCCAATGAACTGAGTAGATTCTTGGTTCATAAGGTCATGTGCTCATTATGTATGCAAAAATAGTTTGTGAACGCATTCTCATTAGAACTGACAGATGGATAACTACATGTATTTAACTCAGGACATCTTGCAGAGCGAAAGAACTGAGTAGATTTTAGGGTCATGAGGTCAAAGATCAAAGGGTCATATATGTATATGAGAAATTGCTTGTAATCACGATATTCTGAGAACCTGTTAATGGATTACAATTGAACTTGAATTCGAAAAATTTCTTCTGTTTTGGTTTGTAAAATTGCTCTATGACGGAGGCATCATTTTCGACTGCGCGCAGTCGAATTCCATCTAGTTTGTTTCAACTTTCACTATTCTCCTTGATTTTTCTGCTTACTGTAAGAGTAGGGTGTAAATACAAAGAAATACTAATAGTGTATAATGGGAGTTAACATAGAGACCGTAGTGATATCAGATGCTATGAATTGTAAAAATTTACATATTTCAACAATGAAAAAAACAACACATTGCACTACATCACGGAGGGGGTGGGGGGAGGGGGAGGGGGATGCTCCCCAAGAATTCCTTTGTATTTACACCCTACCATATACACAATGAAAATAATCTCAATATGATGTTTGATTACCGGTAGCTTTATTTCATAAATCCTTTAAATGTGTATTTTGTCTCTCTGCAGCACAAATGGAGACACCCATCCCCCCCCTTCCCTTCCTGGATATAAGCTAGATCTTCACATGTCATCCCCTTTTATCTTTCAATAAGATTCAGTATTAAATTGCAAAAGAGTCAAGTCAGGAGGCAAATATTTGGATAAGGGGCGAAAAAGTGTAAACAGTGAACCATTTTATGTACATTGTACATCCACGTACATGTATGTCACTATTCACTAATATGAGTAATTTACTCATTGTAAATAGTCATTTATTGTTTTACTCTTGACACTAAATTTACTTATAACTATCTTTTAATTTTATATTATATCGCTGTAGAACATGTATTTTAACTCATGTCATGTTTATATTAATGATCTTTTGTTTCAATGTTTTCAATGGTGGTGAATAAATAAATTCAATTCAATTTAATTCACTTCAATTTGTATAATTAACTGCATCAATCCCCTTTTTTGTCAATTATAGGATGTCTTGCTGGGGTTATCATTCATGAACCTTTCCAGCGCACTGAGTTTCTGTCGAATGAGAAGGACATCTAGCACCATGGATGGATTCTGCCTTCTCTATCTGCTCATGATTCTCCTGGTGAGATCTGGTGATGTTGAAACCAACCCTGGACCAGACAGGTCAGTCTATATGTATTTAAAGCTTATTTCCAGTAATGAGTAATGAGCAGTAGGGATATTAAAGTACTTTTCTTATTATTAAAACATAACTCCACATACATGCATGCCAATTTTTCTTCCATATCCAAGTACACTGCTTAATGAGATATAAGCCTTGTGCCTGTATGTATGCTTCAATATACCTTTAAATAAATCTTATCAGTACATGTAGCTTAATAAAATCAGATAGGTATGCTCATGAAGCTGCAGGTACTGACAGTGCTCAGCTGTAGGAGCTAGTGTACATATTTGTAGGCTGGAGTAGTTTATTCTTCCATGTAGTTGTAGTTGTCTTTTTCGCCCAAAGGCTTTTTAAGAACTGAACTAAACTTACTAAGTATGAAGATAGGTGGGTACAGTAAGGGTTACAATACAATAAGACTCATAAGATACTTAGTATTTAAGATATGCTTGATAAAATCTATTTTTTTAATTACAGGATTGTCAGTGAGAGAGAATTCTTTAAGCTGTCCAAGCAAATTGATCCTAGCTACTACAAAGAGGTGGGCATTAACTTTGACATCCCAAATGCAGAGCTCGGTCAAATCGAGAAAGAGAGCCAAAATACCAGTGATGCATTGATGACAGTGTTCACAAGATGGAGAGACAAACAGCCTCCAGGCACAGACATCAGGGCTCTTCTTGCAGAGGGATTGATAAATAGTGACTTAGGGTCTCTCTCTGATGAACTACTCGCTGGCAGTCTAGTCCCAAACAGGACAGGTGAGAATAAGAAGGAAATCATGTCGGCTGCCTGCAAGAAAGCCTTTACTGTCATTGATAATAAATTGCTCTTGCAGGCAGCCAACAAAGAATGATGACACTTTCTCATTTGGTACAAATAGTGTTACTTATAGCAGGACATCTCAGTAGATGAACATCCAACAAGACTGATACTGCCGGTCTGTTGAACCCTAAAAATAGTTCTCAGAACACCCACGAGACCAACATGTCAGTGCATGGGTAGTTGGTCTCATGGACCTTCTAACAACTTTTCAGAGGGATCGCTAGACATATATTGTCGGTCTTGTGGGCTGTGGTCGTTAGTACATGTACATGGTTACAGACCCACTCACTTTGTGCTGTGTAAGGGAGATGATGAAATTAGTTTTAAATGAAGCTGTTCAAGGATTGTCATTCAAATTTCTTGGCATTTCAAGCCCATGCAACCACTTTCTGACTATTTTTTTGTCAAGTTTCTGAAAATTGTACCATTACAGAATCGTTTTATCTTTTGTGACCTTATTTATGTCAGCCCCAAAAATGGAGAATTTCTGTTTCTTGTGTACAAAACAAAAGGAAAACTACATTTCTCTCAGTTCTTTCTATATTGAATGGAATTGTTCTTTGAGCTATAATTCATAAGGTTTACGAGGTTCATCATTATTATCTATACTGTTAGCGATGGAAATTAATGATATTGACATGTTACATATATATAAATAGATATGTATATATATATATATACCTGAAAGAGAAGGTTGAGATCTGGGGAGAGGTGAAAAATAATTTGTGAGCGTTATCATTGTGATTATGCAAGTCTGGAAGAACATCACAGAAAAAATGCTTCCTGAAAAGCATGGCTCTTCAAATGCCTTCATATTCTAAATAGGACAAGTAACAGCTTAAAAAACGAAGCCCAATTTTTCTGCTACATGTTTGAGTATATAGTCCCATATACATCTTTCTGTGTACAGTGCTTGTTACTTAACTACGACTGTGCCACATTTCATATCATTTTGATGACTCCAGAACCTTACAGTACACACCAATACTTCTATGCTACATGATCAACTTTTTCTGATTGATTCCACACCGCTTCTTTCACAATCCAATCGCATGACCAGAACTCAACTGTATCTTTAATACCTAAAGACAGATTTTTTTGAGATACTTAAAAAAAGAAAACAAACAGACATGTCATGCATCAACAAGAGTATACATGTATGATGGATGTGCAGAAATAAAACTGCAAAGACATGAATGAAATACATCAGAAATTTGTTTTTATGTTCATGTGTATATGTTCAGAATATTCTTTAAAAAACATTTTGATATTCAGAAAAAATTATCACACTTGTATTATTAAATTTTAAAGGTGCACCTGTTAGATTGCCAGGATCACAGCCCCAACCACTTTCTGCTGACCTGATCGAGAGATGTGCAGATGATTTGAGATCCAAATACCGGACAACTCTCTGTAAGATCAGAGCTGATCCTCTCATCCCAATTTCCGTGGTGCAATTTGACGACATGTACACAAACCTTGTCCTGGAAGAGGAATATCGACAACGTAAGCGACCACTTGAGTACAGGGATCTCTTTGATCTTAAAGTCAATGGAGAGTTTCCCAAGCGGATCATGGTTCAGGGAGAGGCTGGGTCAGGAAAGACAACATTCTGTGCTAAGATTGCCTGGGACTGGATAAATGACATTCCTCCTCTCCGAAAGTTTGTGTGGGTACTTGTTGTCCCTTTTCGTGAAGCCAAGCAATACAAGATTGGTGAGATTGTCAAGTCGTATCTTTCGAAGGGCAACCCAGCAACAGCCTGCCAGATCACTGAGTACATCCGTTCAAATCCAAAAGATGTATTCATTGCGTTTGATGGATTAGATGAGTTTGATGGCAAGGTTGTACAGCAAAGGAAAGCCGGTTCAAAGTCAGACTGTCACCAGCCAAAGTCTGCTGATCAAACCAAGGCAAGATCAAAATCAAAGATGAACAAGAATACGCGGAGAAAGTTAATGCAACCTAAGTCAGGAAGCCCAACAAGTGCCACTTCGCAGCCAAGAGTCAACAGTGCAGAGGCAAGTGGAAGTTCTTCAGAGAGAGGTGAAATTGCACTTAAAGACATTCTTTGGTCAGATGAGCTTGCCACTTGCCCGGTGTTGGTGACAAGTCGCCCGTGGAAGGTCACAGAGATTAGATGGGATGCTAGTCTGAGCAAACAGTACACTTTCCTGCATGTGGAAGGTTTTAGCAAGGAGAACGTGGAGGATTACATTTACAAGTACTTTCAAGATGATGTGGCCAAAGCAGATCAGCTTATCCAATTAACCAAGGACAATGACATCATATCTGAGAATATGGCCCCGTATCCTATCTACATAGCTATGGTCTGTCTTATGTGGAGAGAACTTGGTGACGAAAAACTAGAAAAGTTTAAGTCATTACAAACTTTTTCTCAAATATTTGATGAAATGTTTCAATTCTTGAAGGTGCATTATGCTCAGAAAATGATCACAGATTTAGACAGCCCATCTTTCCAAGCCTATCGCTCTCGAATTGAGAAGCTCATGGAACCAGTTGCCAAAGTTGCTTTCATCGGGCTACAAGAAAATTTTTTTTTTTTTTTTTTTTCTCTTTAACCTCAATCAGAGGAACTTTATTATTCAAATTGACATTCCTTTTTGTTTCTTTTCCTTCAAATAAACAAATTCAACTCATATACAATCATAAACAAATAAAATATTGCAACGTCCCATTAGTTTGTTCATGAGTACATCTGTTTTCGTTGTCTACAGCATCTCAATTAATTTCTGTACCATATTGTTATTTTCTCTTTTAATACTTTTACAGTTCAAATAAAATGTCAACTCATATTTAAGACTACGATATAGAGTTCTCGCATGTGTTCTATTAAATGATTGTAAATTCTTTATGTGGTTTCTATATATTACATACTCAGCAAAATTTATTATTAAATTTACTAAATGACAAATTGAGTTTTCAACTTCATAACCAAGTATTAAAATCTGTTCAGTCATCTGAATATTTAGACCACATAAATTGAAGATTACACCTGAAACAATTCTCCAAAACAATCTTACGTTTTCACACTCCAACATCATATGCTTAGTGGTTTCTAGCGTATTACATATCTCACATGTATTATAATCTAAGATCTTCCATTTGCATAAATTGTATCGTGATGGTAAAATCATATGCAAAAGTTTAAAGTTAAATTCTCTGATTTTATTATTCCGTACAACATGAAATTTAAACTGTAGAACAGATGACCAATTAAAATCCGCATGTAAGTGTAGTCGTTGTTGCCATGCGTTTAAAATATATGGTTTTTTCTTATTTTTTTGCACAATCAGTGAATATATTATTTTCGTATTAAGTTTTGACAAATCTATCATATCCCCTGTCGAAATCTCAATGGTCTGTAAATCAATTACTTCATCACGTTCTACATCTTGTGATTTACGCAACCATACCAAGGGGAAAGCCTTTTTCAACATAGCAAACTTAAAAGCAAATAACATTTTGGGTAACCCATATCTTTGGGCAGTTTCGTCAGAGTTTTTCCATCGACCGTCATTAAGAACATGGTGTACTCTTTTTATTCCTCCTCTCTCCCACACCTTAAAATGAAGCATTCGGTTCCTTATTTTAATATTACTATTATTCCATAGTATCGTTCTCATTATGTTATTCGTCCCCTCAATATTTACATATTTTAGTTCAGACCATGTACAAAGCAAATCAAAGTAAAAATATGGCAAATTTGCTGTTTTACATAATTTTTCCATGTCTTTCTTGTGACAGTTAAATTCTAAACATAAGGGTATTCCCCCAACCTTGTCAATCCAATAGGAAAACAATGTTTTCCATGAGGTATTTTGACAGTTCAAATATTTCATTATCCATGAAAGACGCAATGCACTAACTCTAGCTTCCAGATCAATCATTCCCAACCCCCCACTTGTAACATCATTAATACAAATATTTCTTCTTATTTTTTCTGTTTTTGAGCGCCACAAAAAGGAGTATAATAACTTATTAATTCTTTTGATGGCATCTTTGGGTGCTGGAACAGCAGTAGCCACATATACTATTTGTGATGCAGCTAGCATCTTTATAACTGTGATTTTCCCGTAGTACGTCAGATGACGCATTTTCCACAAATCTAAAATTCTTTTAATCTTGTCAATTTTTCCTTCCCAATTTAGTGTTTCTACTTCTTTTATATTCATCCCTACATAAATCCCAAGAAATTTAAATGGATCGTTTGAAAAAGCCAATCCTTCAATTTCATTTGCATCACATCTTTGTGAAAGCTGCATTATTTTCGATTTATCCCAATTCACCAAAATACCAGCATATCTGCCAAATTTGTGTATTTCGTCCATTGCATGTCTCACTGACGCAAGTGAACTGAGTGTCATTACCGTGTCGTCTGCATATTGTGCAATTTTAATTTCTGTTTCAAGTCCTTCATGATTTTTATCTAGAACTTGTATACCTTTAATATCTTTATTTTGATTCACCTTTAACGCTAAGATTTCTGCAGTAATAATAAATAACAATGCTGATAGTGGGCATCCTTGCCTTACACCTTTCTCAATTGTGAAATTTTCTGAGAGCCATCCATAATTCATAACACTACCACATGCATTGTGATATAGTGTGCGAATCCATTTTATATATGTATCTTTGAACCCAAATATTTCCAACGTTTTAAAAAGAAAAGAATGATTAACATTGTCAAAAGCTTGTTTGAAATCGATAAACATAATAATACCCGGAACATGTTCTGACTCACAATAGTCTATTATATCTTGTATAAGACGTACGTTTTCAGTAGCTGACCTTCCTTTCATAAAACCCGACTGATCGACCGATACTATAGTATTTATTACACGCTTCAGTCTATGTGACAAGGCACGAGCAGCGATTTTGTAATCGACATTGAGTAATGATATTGGCCGCCAGTTGCCAAGGCGCGTCTTAGGACCTTTTTTATACATAAGAGTAAGAACAGATTGTTTTTGTGACCATGACAACTCCCCATTACAAAATCCCGTATTCAGACTTTCCAACACCAGGTCTTTTATCTCTGACCAGAAACATTTATAGAATTCCACTGTTAGGCCATCACTGCCTGGCGATTTATTATTATTCATGCCTTTTAATGAGTTCCAACATTCTGCTTCAGTAAGTAAACCTTCGCAGCTGTCTGCTTCTTCTTCGCACAATGAATGAATATCTATGTTTGTAAACACGTCGTGAGAGCTATATTGATGATCATCGATTGAATACAAATTCGTATAATAACTATGTATGTGCTTTAAAATATTATCTTTCTGAATTTTCCCATTAACTTCTAAAGAGTCTATTTCTTTTTTCTGGCCCCTTCTCTTTTCGAGTTGCAAGAAATATCTATTTGATTTTTCACCCTTTTCTAACCATTTCTCCCTTGAACGTACAAAAGCACCTCTACATTGATATGTATACCATTTGTCAATATTATTTTTTAGTTTCTTCATTCTATCGTTATCCTCTACAGATAGGTTACATTCATTTTCACATAGATCTCTTAATTCTTTTTCTAAATTAACAATGTAACATTTTTTCTTTTTATTCACATCTATTGCATATTTCATACTAAATTCCTTTATCTTTATTTTACAAAGTTCCCATTTTTGTTGCAAATCTAAGTGTCTATATTCAAGTTTTAGTTTTCGAATAACATCTGTGACATTTGTTCTATATGTCTCGTCCTCAAGCAGAGAGCAGTTTAGTTTCCAAATACCTTTCCCACGCTTCTGTTCATGAACCTTAATCGTAAGTGAAACAGCATTGTGGTCACACTTTAATGCAGGTCTGATATCGGTTGAGTAAACCCTGTGCATAAAATCAGCTGGAACAAGCCAATAGTCTAATCTTGAAAACATCTTTAAAGAAACCTGTCTCCATGTAAACTGTCTTTTATCTGGATTTTGCTTTCTCCATACATCAATCAAATTGAACAAATGTTGAAAACATGAAAGATTACGCTTACGTATATTTATGTGTGAAATACCCCTAGTATCTAATTTTCGGTTTTGGACACAATTAAAATCACCACCTACAAGAAGCACATCATTATGGTTCTTGTACTTATTTGACCATATTTTTAAAGTTTTAAAAAACTTTTCTTTCAGCGTACTCTTTGTTGGTGCATATATATTAATACAAAAGTATGATTTACCATACAAGCAAAACTGTAATGCAAGAATTCTTCCGTCTCCTCGTGTGAAAGCTTTTACTGATATCAGTGAACTAAATAATCGGTTGTGTATTAGAATCACGACTCCTTTTGAATGATTTGTTCCATTATTGAAGTAACATGCTCCGTTCCACTCTGATTTTATTATTGATTCCAGATCTTTTGTTACAAATGATTCTTGTAAAAATGCGATATGACATTTTTGATCATTAATCCAGCGAAATATTTTGCCTCTTTTAGTCTTGTCTCTTATTCCTCTTACATTGAGGGACACAAAAAGTATTCTTGATACTTCATTCATCGTTTCTTGTTTGTTTTTTCAACAGTATTTCGTCATCTTTGTATTATGTAGCTTTGCTATTTTTTCTTACTTGAATTTCTTGGCTTTACGGGTGCTGGTTTCTTCTTCAATTTGCGCTGATTCTTGGGATGTGGTATCGGCTCATCATCGCACTCGCTTGAAGATTCCTCATCGCCACCCGAATCGATTTTCCCTGATGCATTGCTGTCGCATTCTTCGCTGCTGTTGACATGTGACGTACTAGCTACGCTAACTTTTGCCGATGTCACATTTGATGCGTCGCGTACTTTGCTGGCCGATCTCGTACCGGTTGCAACGCTACTCGTGCTGGCACAAGAAAATACCCTTAGTTTCAAAGAAGGTGATTTTAAACAGTGCTCAGACTCCATTGAAACAGCTTGCAGAGTAGGGGTGTTGTCTCAGGAGAAAAAAATGTCATCTATCTATGATAAGAGCAGTATGTTCCTGCAGTCTACTATCTTCTTTCCACACAAACTATTTCAGGAGTACATGGCTGGGGTCCATCTTGCTTCCCTGTATGAATTAGATCCCAATGAATTCAACAGGCTGATTAAGGAATTAGTGCATAGGGTGGAAGAGTTTAGGTATCTCCTATACTTCACTGTATCACGGAACAAAACCATTGCAAACCATGTCATGAAATGCATGGTACACGGTAACACACCAAACCAAAGGGAGATGGATTTCTTGGTTGATGTATCCTTTGAGAGTCAGGACCTAGATACTGCAGCCTTGTTGAGGGGTGAAATGTCATCTCTGAGAATACACCCATCCATGACAGCACACACCATGGCAGGTTATATATTCACTGGACTAGGTGTACACAAAGATGTAAGTTTAATATCTTACATATATTAATAAGTATTATAATTTAAAGGGGATATCCACCCTGATAGGTCAGTGACAGTTATGAGTTTTGAAGATGGGCGGGGGAGGACTCGGTTTGTGATGTTTCAGAGGATGGTCGGTATGTGATGGCAGCAGAAGGTGCTGAAGATGCTCATACTTTCAATAATTTATTTCTCTCCTTTTCCTGCTTTTATTAAAACCAACTTAATATAATGGTGCACTTCCCCTTCCATTGCAAACCCATCAGGCATTTCCAGACATGCATTTTTGTGGGAATGGGTATTTAATATTTATTTATTTATTTATTTATTCATGGTATAAAATGAAATATGATTAGTAGCCAATGGCTGAATTGTTCACATGGATAAAATACAATACCAAAAATGGTAAGAATATCCAAAAGCGAGATGATACTTGCGGTACAGATAACACTGTAGATTAAATAATTTTAGAAAAACAAAAACAAAACAAATATAGGTCATGAATTATAATTCATGGAGAGAAGTAAATTGCAATTTTGATCGATGAATTATGTCCATCATTCTCACCATTCCATCTGTCCTCTTCTTCCCCCTCTCTTTCCCCTTCTCTGTCTGGCCCTCTCTCTCTTTCTCCCTCTCTCTCTCTCTTTCTCTTTCTTTCTTGCCTGTCGGTTGTTGGCAGATATATCAATAATTTGGTTACTGATATTTGGTTTAATTCAAAGTTCAAAAGAGAATATAATTAATCAACGGTATGAGTATTAAAAAGAGTAAAAAATATTGCATAATTACAAACCGTCAAATTGGTCAATAAATTGTATCATATTTTGCAGGGCTTGAATGGCATGTAAAATCGTACATATTGTATAATAATCTAATAAACACTAAAAAATTGACAAAAATGACAGGATAAATGCATTAAACCAAAGATAATAGATTTTGCTGGTAGTTGTACCTAAGTATGATGCACAACAGATTTATTTATGGATCCCCCTCCCCCTTTACTTTAAATTTAAATTTGAATTCAAAAGCCTGATGAGGTAGAGGAGGAGCAATTCTTTTGAAGCGCTCCATTTGAAGACTTCGGAATAGGTTTGGCCATTTCGCAATGATCGACAATGTAAAGTTGATTGCAATGCAAGGGAGGAAGCCCGTGATGAAAGTTTGATGATGGGCTGGTCAATCTTTTGAACAGACTCAATGCTACATGTAGTTTCACTTGCCTGCATTGAGAGTAGGCAGTTCTAATTATTTGAGATCATGTTGGTAAGCACTTAGTGCAGTCCAAACACAAGGCGGCATGCTCATTTTTGGATTCTTTCAATCTGATTACTTTGGTTTTCAGTTAGCCCAGAGTGCCAAACGGGGGCACAGTATTCTACCATAGGCCGAACGTAAGAACAGTAGACACATTAGATCATTGCTGGAAGTTTGAATCTGTTTAATATTCTGAGCATGTATAGTTTTGTGCTTGCTCGCTTGACAATATCATTCACATGATATGAAAATTTCAGATCATGTTTAACCCTAATAAGGCCGGGCTATTTGAAGTCTTACTACGGCCGGGGGGGGGGGGCATTATGGCCCCCCCCCCCTAAGATCTCGGCCGTGAAACGGCCGATCTCCGCGGAAATTTGCACGCATGTCAAGTGAAGTGTATAGAACAATATGATAATTTCAATTTTTTGAAAAAATCCCTCATTTGCATATTTATGGTAATTTATGCAAATAACGTCATAAAATCACATTTTTTATCCATAAATCCTATATTATTCATATTTAAGCATTCTTTTTCACTACATATACATTAGACCATTTGGAACAATAATATGACAACAAAAATTGGAAGAGCCAGCTTATTCCTTATGTTATCTCTTGTTTTGATAATTTCTTATGTATTTCATTGTTTTTTTTAACTTATTTATGTTATTGTTTTTTTTTTCTTCATTTCTTCCTACAATTCTACTATTTTGACTCCCAAAACAACCACCTAAACTTTAAACAAGACCCAATAACCAATGTTTGATCTATTTTTAGGAAAAATGACATTTCCATATGTTTTGTACACAAATCACAAAAATGAGCGATTTTTGGGATGACATGCAAAGACAAAAGGTCACGTGACCTTGTAACTGTAGGTCCGATTTTTTTTTTTTTTTAAAGATGCGCAAGACTCTAAAGAAAAAAGTCAGCGAGCGGCGAGGCGCCATCCATATGCGTTCTCGAACAATCAGAAAAATCGTGGAGGAGGGGGGGGGGGGGGCCATAATGGCCTTATTAGGGTTAACCAGTACTCCAGGTACATGTAATTTTAATATGCCTACTTTCCACTCTCTTACATCCATGACCTTATACCTGATTATCAAATCATATTAAAAAAATTCCCCTTTTAAACAACACATATCAAATCAATGACAGATTATTTTTGTAAATAAAAGTGGCATGGACATAAAACCAAGCACTATACAAAATCAAATTAAGAAAGTTTCAAATAATTTATACACGAAAACAACATTTAGGAGAGAAAGAAAGATATGAGAAGGAAGCATTATTAACAAATTTGCACAAGTCTTCAAGGAGATGTCTTTAGTACAATATTTTACACTAATAATATTTTAAGTGGATATATACTACCAGCAATGTAGTGGATGGGAGGGGGGGGGGGGTGTTTGATGTGAAACATACATTATGATAATACTTGGGCAGTATCATTTCATATACCCATCACTATAGGCATATGATAAATATCAACAGCCCTATTTGAATTAGTTTTATTGGACTACTAACCCTTTTCTGGTCAGAAAATAAACTGTCTGCTTGAAATGGCATCCTACACCTCAGTTTTGCTGCAACCAGTCCTCTTGATAATTTGATGCTCAGACTTCAGAGTAACCCTTAATTTTGATGGACGGAATAATTTAGGTCCCTTTAAAAATGGCCTTTCTTTACCATGCTGCATTGCAGATAAAATGTTATAGCAGGCCTTCCTTTGCAAATAAATTTGGGATCATATAGGTTTCGTAGCACTACTCTGATGATATCGACCACTGTATTAAAGGTAAAGACCAGTTATAGTCATGCGATTGCATTGTGAAAGAAACGTTGTGGAATCGATCAGAAAAGGTTAATCATCTAGCATCTGCAAGGTTCCGGAATCATCAAAATGATAAGAAATTTTACAAAGTTACAAGCACTTTACGCAGAAAGATGTATATGGGACTACCCTATATCTCTCACAGTCCATGAGAGAAACAAATTTACCAAATATATGAATTAGTAGGCGGTTTCCCGGCACATTTTTTATCATCATGTATTAGTCAAAACATATTCTTTCACATGATTGGTAATGAGAGTTCCATTTCATTTTTTGAAATTGGGGCGTTTCCAATACTGGTCTTTACCTTTAAGTACACATTCTGTAATCATTCAATGAGACATTCTTAATGCAGACTGAGTGACAGAAGCATCAACAAAATTCATGGTGGTCTTAAACTTTATCAATGGATTTTCTCTTTTTTTAATTTTTTGCTTGTTTTTGCTTTCGATTTAAGATTGATCGTGAGGTACATGGACAATTTGGACCAATTATATCACATGATATGGCAGAGATTATATGCTCTGTGCCCTCTCTAAAGGATGTTACACTAGAAGGAGCAGCCTTGCACAGTGACTTCTATGCAGTTCTTGCTAAAGAAGGAAACAAGTCCAAGGTGAGTGAAAACAAACATTGTAATGCCGTAGTCTAGCTTTGTCAAGACGCAGAACATCAATCGCTTGAAATTTTGGAAAATCACTGTGATTACAGCCGGAGAAAACAAATTAAGTTGGGTCAGGAATTTATGGTGTTCTCTAGTTGGCAAATAAATATAAAGATGAATGAGGAGTATGAGGGGTTTTCTCTAATTGACAAATAAAAGTAAAGAGGAAATAAGGATTGCAAGTGAAGATGAAGACAAATAACAAAGGAATGGCCTGGACGTGATGGAGGGGTTCTTCTTTCATGTGTATTTCATTATAGATATATTTTTTTTAATTATATTTTGATATTATACACTTTATTCTTAATTCTTTGTACTGTTTGGAAATGGAAATATTTATACATGTTTTTTATTATCTTTAAATTCTATTAACTTCATTCTTTAAATGTTTCTACAACATCTTGTCATTATATTCCACCAAATCTTGGTGGTTTGATATTTGCCTCATACTGCATGGATTTTCTCACATGAAATGTAAACATGTACTCATCGTTGGGGGGGGGGGTCCCTCAGATTTGTGTGTGTGTGTATGTGTGTGGTTTGTTCGCCTCTGAACATTTTGATATGGTAAATAGAAAAGACAAAATAAACGATTGGTTAATGTTACAGAATACAAAGTTTTACGACTCTAAATTTTGGAATATCTTCGCTACATACAGGGCGCTACACTCCTAAGTCCTAAGCGTAGTAAACTTTGACTTAATACAATATGAAATGGTATAGGCATATAAGATGTCAGAACTGCAGAAGTTAGTATGACTTCGATCTTGTCTTTTAAGTGTTTGATAATGTAAACTCTAAAACATTGGCTATACTGCGAATTGCAGGGTCAAATGTTTTATAGGGTACGGGGGGGGGGGGGGGGGGCTTTCCATGGAAATGTTTCTCCCCCACACTGATATTTAGGGGGGATGTAGAATCATTATCAAAATGATGGTTTTAAGGCTGCTTATACCAATTTAGAGACAGAAAAAATTGCATAGAAATCAAGATCACATCCTGATATTCCTGTTTGATTGAAAGTGCTCTAAAATGCAGAGTTAAAAACTAAAAAGAGCATTGTTTTTGTCATTCTGTCACTATGCAACCTCCCAGTAAGATTTACACTAGGGCCTTGCAAAATTTTCTCACAACAAAATACGAAATCGTAGTGGGGGGAGGGGAGGGTGGTAACCTCCCCCCTTCAGTTGCAGAGCTTCCAAAAATATCCCACCCCCCCCCCCCTCATTCCTGCCGTGACAAGATATTGCTGCCCCTGAATTTTTTGTTTAGGGATCAGTAACCATAATAATTTACGGGTGCAAACCTGACGTATTGAATGGAAAATGCATAGCTGGAGTCAAAACTTGCAGATATATATGCAAAGTGTACAAATGATTTGATACATATCAAAAAATCTTTAATTCTATTTAGTGTTCACTTAACTTCCTTCTGATTATCCTTTCATGACATGTTGCACTAACCTGAATTCAAAATTTCCATCATCGTGTCGGGGTTTCTATTTACAATTTAGTTTTGACTATACAACAGTCTGTAGTTTGGATCCTGGACCAAAGTTTGTGAAGTCAAAGAATCAATTTTGAGAATGTTCTAAAGTAATATATATCAAATATGACAGTTATTTTGAAAATTGCCACTCAACAGGACAACAGCTGTTTTGGCTAAATTACAGTGCACATACCTGATTAAATGTAAATAAAAATATTGATGATGATGATGATAATATCTAGCTGAAAAATGAATTGAGATGAAAATAAGAGACGAACTTGCATTTTAAGAATGTTATTCAGTTTGTCGACAAATTTTAATACCCCAGTACATCATAGTTATTTGCATTTAAAGCGACTACCTGTATTCTTTATTTCCGACATTACTGTTTTTCTTTCCTAATCACTGTCTGAGTCGCTGCTCCGATGTCGTATCCGATGTTCTGCATCCTGCTAATTTTGCTTGATAGTCCTTGTCAGCGGCACGGCCCTATGTAGCATGGTATTTCCTTCTTGCACCCTTTAGTACATCCGCATGATATAGCCTTCTTTTACGGGCCAGGCTTGATGGGTACTTGGAACAGGAAGCATGTGCTGACCATCCAGATTCCACACAAATTCTTTCCAGGGTGGGTTTTGAGGCTTGGCAATGTGTGCTCTCTTATTCATCATCATTGCTAGGGCAGCTCTCTTAACATATAGAAGAAATGCGTCTTCTGTGGGGGGGGGGAGGAGCCTTAGGAGAGTAGATATGTTGTTCAAAAACTTGTATGCCCTGACATTGCCCAGATCAGACTCCTTGTCATCACTTGCTGAGGTGCAAAAATATGTTGTGATGGCCCTTGCCTCTTTGATTAGGTCTCCAGAAACAACGTCAGTGGGGTTTTTCACCAAGTCAACCATGTCTAGTTCTCCACCACAAGCAACGATCTGTGTTTACGCAGAAGAGCAGTTACTTCATTAGTTCAATTCAATTTCAATTTATTGTCCAATATTGGAAATTTGTTTTGCTCACACTTTACAAACGTACAAAGACTCAAATTAAGTTTACATACAGTGACGTTGAAATTCTTCAGAATATTGCTTTACAGAATTTTTTCTTATGTTATTATAAAACAAAATAAGTAAGTTATTTTAAATGTTCGAGTGAACGGAATAGCCGGAAAGGTTACAAAAATAATATTACAGAAATAAAGAAGAACGTAAAATTCAGGTAGCATTTTGATTGTATTTGCGGATCGAGAAAGGAACAAAGGAATTTAGAAGAAAAAAAAAGGTGAGATAGTCTTCCCTTATTTAGCTGCATTGGGTCCAGACTTCTTTTGTTTCTCGTTTTGTGTGTGGAAAGTGTTCAGCTTCACAATACTTGTCTTCTTCTGAAGACTGAACATTGACTTCAGTTCCTCGAGGCCAATTTGTTTAACATTGGTCAAGTTGTCCTAAACTTTGCAATCAGCACATTGCCCAGTTGCCACATTTATCAGGGATTTCATGGTTGCACTGGATGGATTCGTCTTGACTGCTGCCATTGCCTTGATGACCATCTCTGCATCCCTTGTTCCTCGACATACACCAGATTCATGGTGAGGGCTGGGTGAATGAAGATGCAGCGTTAATTTCAACTGTGCAGAGACAGATGCAGTGATGAGTTTTGTTTAAACCCATTTCATCCATGCGGCAGGGTTTAGTGTAATTCCGTCAAGACAGCTACATTCCTTGGCATCTGCATTGTAAGTCTGTTCAAGAAGTATGTCAGGAGAAACACAATTGTGCTTGCCATCTACTCTCCTTCCAACAAATGCACCACCATAGGTGTTCATGTACATCAGGGGCTGTTTCAGGAAGATTCTTCATCTCATCAAGATAGAGAGGCAGAGACTGCTACCCATATTTGTAATGCCCTGCTGCTGTGAGGTAAGGTAGCATTCAGTATGATTCACAGACGTGTCCTACCCAGTCAGCTTCTCGCTGGTAGTAGATAAATCTATGGAGAACATCAGGAAGGTGGACCAGAGGATTGCTGTTGGTCGCTCAACCATTGATTATGGGAAAAGCATCATCTGTTCCTGCAGGGCTGATAACTGTTCATGGGAATTCTGAAGCATTTGCAACTTTTCAGTGGCAGTGATGTCTTTTTCAAAGAGCATTTTCAAATCATATTCCACCTGAGGCTGTTTCTCTGTCTGTTGCCCATGTCTTGAATGCTTCCTAGTTGAGGCGCCACATAGCTTTGCTCAGGTTCTGAGGGCATGTATGGCCTGTTACTGTTAGTAGTCGGGTTTTTACACCAAACATCTTCTTGGCGGCCCCTTCCTGGCACAGACCAGCTGCAACAAGAAAATCTTCTGCACCTGCCGCCCTAAAGATCTGCAAACTGCTTTCATGTAGTTGTGAGCTTGATGAAAGCCACCCAGCAGTAAGACCACATTGCTGAACTCACTACGATGCTTGTCTCTGATGGCTACAGCAAGCTCATATGTAGCCTGATCTCCAGTTATAATTGTGTATTTGTTACCACGTGCATGTGATGTCCTGACAAGTCAAATCATCATTTCCTTTAGTACAGTAGGGTCAGTTGGAGAAGATGGGATCAGAGGAAGATAGCCAATGATGGTTGCCTGTCTATGTGGATGGAGGTCAGCATAGAATGCAGAAAAGCCCGGAAGTCCTGCTTCTAAATCTGTTGGAGCATCCACCAGTTGCAAAGTTGTGTTCATTCTACCGAGGCGCCACATAAGCAAAACATCCTCAGCCTGGCCATCTGAAGAAGTCATCAGACTCTCCAGTCTCCAGTACAATTCTGGCATATGGCCTTTAAGAAGCATCACTTTGAAGTTGAAAAGTGAGTCCGGAACTATATTGTATGCAGATGTGAAGGCAATTTCGGTTGAATTTTTCTCATGAGTTTCTTTCTTACACTTTTCACAATCTGCTCCAAGAATCTTTGATGCTTGCAGGAGTGTATGGTGTTTTTCCTCGATATCATCTCCTTCCCTACTTTGTTCAGTACGTCACCAAGTTGTACTGTGGAAGCAGATTTAAATCCTGAACCTTTTTTTTGATTGAGGACTGAAATAAGTGACCCATAATGTTCACGTAATGTCTGTTTCAAGACATTTGCCCGGCTTTGATCTCGTTTATCAAAACCAAGCGCCTCAAGAATGTCTCGGTACCTATCGTTGAGTGATTCTACAAGAAATCTGCACAGATCAAGGAAAAGAGGAGCTTCCAGCTCATCTACTAGTCGGCTGAATGCAACATCATAAGGGTTTAACTCTGACCGACCAGAATAAATGCGAAAAGCCTTAAATTTGTTCATACATGTCGTACATGTCCCTGTCCCCATCATTCTCCGTAAAATGTCATCTGCCCAGCTTCCTCGCCCTTATTTCCTCCATTGACAGTTGACTGTTCTTTTTTGATACCTTACACACTGGCTCCTTTCCCTTTAGCCACTTCTTATTGCAAATTACACATGTCTTCTTTGCTTAAAAACTATCAGTGTTCTAGCTGGTTAACTTGACAGGTTGCATCGACTGCGATGAGCTGCATCCTGCATGAGACTCACCTAGTGTACTTAGGTTATCAGCAAGACGTTTTTTTTGTCATTACACTGGTAGCTTTTGTCATGCATGTACATTTTCCTCCAACCAGGTTTCTGATGCAGACTTGGTGTGAATTCTGTTAAATACTCCATCTTGCCAGGCTAACATGGCTTGTATAAGGTTCGGATATGTTGTTAACCGGATGAAGAATAAAGGCTCATCACAGACTCTTGTAGTCATATGATGCATTTTGTGTAGTCGGTGCTCATATCTTTGGAAGACTTCTTAGCAGGCACATGCTTCATGGACATAACACTATCTGCCACACGTTTTCTTGGCTGGTTACTCATCTTGCTGTAGGAATGTATAATATAGAGGGGTGTATTATTTTAATAATAGTCGCACTGTATTCATATTTGATATATACCTAACTTAGAAATGTTACTTAATATTAGCAGGCACAATTTTACTCTTGTAATTCTTGTAAGATCTTAAAAGACAGACACAGGAATTCTGAAATTCATCTAGTATGAGGTTGCTTTAGTTAATGTTACCCTCTTATCAATTATACAACAAGAGTAAGATGTGGGTAATATTTATTAAATTAACAGTCGTATTGGATGTATCAAACATGTAAGTCATCACAAAAGGTTGCAAATCTGATTTAAGTGTTGAGATCCATAACACAAGATTAGAACAAAATTGATGCTACATAATATTAAGGTTTATTCTAATCTACAAGTGTTCAAGTGGAACAAGTCAAACAAAATATTTAGATAAAGGTTCACTTGCTCTTATATTTACATCAGGTAATGTTGTTATACAGAGTCCGTGAGAAGAATCTTCATGATTGCCCTGTAGTGATGCCAGATCATTACATAGGAAAATTCTAGAATAAGCTGCTAGATAATATTTTATAAATAATCCAAAAGTTTGCTATGAAGTAGAAATATTTTGATTTATTTTGAGTCAGCAAACTTACTACATCCTCAAACCTGCAACTGAAATTTAAACCTCATACTAAAAGGCACAAGCTGGTTAGGAAGTTTCTGATAGTTTTCTTCCTTATTGTACTAGTTGAAATGTACATGTAATTTTTGATTTCCTGTCTCTCACTTCATTTCACAACTTTTAATTGCAGATTATATAATTACAATGTTATCATGCACGATCCAAAATGTGTGGACTGTTTAATGCACTGATATTGCTAACAGCTCTGTTAAGTCATTTATAGAACTTAATTTAAATATTTGTAAGTCCAGACATGATTCTATGTTTTATGTGACCATGTCATATAAAACAAAGATTCTACAATTACCTAACACAATTTTTGTTGACTACAATTCATAATTGCTAATTTTGTTGGGGGATTTATTAATTGCCCCTGCCCCTTGTGTCTCCCCCATCACCCAGCCCAACCCTTCCCTGTTCACTGTCCTTTCAATCATTACGAACAAAGATAAAATGTAAGTAGAGAAAAGCGTTTCAATTGCAAGGTCAAATCTGACACATATGCGGCAATGACGATGCACATTAAACGTATCATCAGCGAACTGACCTGTGCATATTGTCCAAAATGCTAAATATCAAAGGATGAACTTTGCTACGCTGTAGCTTTTTTTACATAAAAAGCAATAAACCTGTTCATTTTCAGATCATATTTAACTAATAAAAGGAAAGTTTTCTATATATTTTTAATTCTTCAGTTTCAAAAGTTGTTGAAATAAGGAGAAATATGTTATTTAGTGCAATTCATACTTTTGGAAAAAATGTTAAGAAATCATTTTTTAATTGGCCCAAAATTGTTATGTAAAAAGTAAATTCAATCATCATAAATGTGGTATCATCGAGTAGATAGTTTAATTTCCTTTTGTATGATACCACATACATGATAAAATAATGTTCTGTTACAAAATTATCTTCTAACTATTGACTATTTTTCTTCCAACAAAATATTGTCAAGGGAGTCCACCTAGAAATTGTGCAGGGAGGTCCCCTGAACACATTCATACCGACCGACCTTTTGCAACATCCCATATAATATCTCAACCCCCCCCCCCCCCAAAAAAAAAAAAATAAATAAAAATAAATAAAAAAAATTGGGTTTTGCCCCCTAGGTATCCAGCTATTTTGTTGTTGCTTGTTGGTATTATGTCTTCATTCAACAGAACTATAGTACATACAAATTATTTAAAACATAGCAGGCCATATAATACGAGCCACAAAGGAAAATTATAGTAAGGAATGTATATGTTCTCAAGCTAGACCACTTTCATGTACAATATAACGTCTATTATTATCATCATCATAATCATTTTACGCTTGTAAATAAAATGATCATGCTTTAAACTATCTAATAGAATATTATCTTTAGCAATGCTGGTCTAAATCTTTGAATTACAATGAAAAGGTGCTATACTGAATATTTTACTGAGAAGATTTGCATTTAATTCACATACCTCTAAAATACAGTAGAATCACTGCAATTCCCTCCTACGCTCAGGACTTCCTGATCTTCCTCTTACTGACATCTTCAGTATAGTCATCTCCTATTATCCATCCCTGACTCTTGTCAAAGGACTTACATTTTCATCCACTTTTGATCTTACTAACTATGATGTACATAAAAATTACCTGAAGGTGCTAAGTATTTTCCAACATATAAATAATACACATTCTATGTGTATGATTTAACTTATAAAAGTAAATAAAGGATGCAGAAACTACTCTTGAGCAAATGGACACAAGCCCCAAAAAGAATCTTTCAATGATGTGGTCTCTCACCACATGTTTACAAACTTCCACCCCCTCCCTTTCATCTGCCAGCGTTAAACCTATGTCAGGTTCTGTACAGATCCAGACTCTCTGTCTTCATGATGTTGAGTGCCCCACACCAGCCTCATCACATGATGACAGCTAGTACACACAAGTTATATAAGAGGAACATACATGTCGATCTAGAAGTATATGTAAATGAATGGAGTTGAAAATCCATTTGGCAAATTAACGTAACCTTCATATTATAGTAATGTTCAAGATGAGCTGGGTTTTACTCAGCATACTGTGTTTTGTTGATAAATATTTTAGATGGATGCATTTACTCTGATGAATATGCAGTAATGAAATGTACTATGGCTGTAATAATAAATGTCAGTCCTATTCTTTTACAATGCATGCTCTGATGACAATTTTCTGCGCCCGCTACCCTGAACTAACCAAATTTTGAACTTAACCCTGCACCAAAATCTATACCTAACTGAAACGCTAAACCTAAGCTCAAGCCTATTTGCAGGTCTCATCCAAATCCTATATATATATATATATGTGACTAAAACAAAGCCCAGAGCATTTGTCAACTGAGGATAGCCATACACATACATGTATATCAGACCACCCAGTTATATTTGCAGTAATTCAATGAAAACGTGTACTCTGGTAATGTACTTGTATGAATCACTGTTTGTATACATGTAGGTCCAGACTGTCAGGCTTGGGAATGTTAGCTGTCCAACAACAGCCTCTTCACATTACCTAGCGGATGCTTTGTGTTCCATGCCAAACCTGACTTACCTGTGGCTACATGTAAAGGATTTCCGGGAGGAGTTCTATTCTACACTGAATGCAAAGGCGTCAACCTTACAGGTATGTATGTGTGTTTGTACTCTTTATCCATGCCATGATGAATTCAGGTACACATGCAGCAGTGGAGATGAATTTAAGGAGTTATGATATTTTAGCAACATGCTGTCAATATTTTGTCAACGTGTTAATTTTTTTATATGAAAATGTATAATAGTCTTAGCAGACAAAGGAACAGTATTATAAAAAGAGGGGTTTTCATGTGCAGTGTAAGATACAGAATTCAGATGGCTCGAGTTAAAAATATGATGTTCTGCAAAAAACATCACTTTTAAAGGATTGCCTCAGAAAAGATATTTTGGTTTAATGAAGACTAACTTAAAGTTTTTAAGTAAGCTTTTTTTTTTGGGGGGGGGGGACTTGATCCCTGCACCAAAAAGTATTCCTATCACTAAACCTGAGCTCAAACCTATTTGTAGCCCTGATCCAAATCCTATATTTGACTATATAAAGCCCATTGCATTTGTCACCCAAGCATAGCCATACACATACATGTATATCAGAGCACCCAGTTATATTTGCAGTAATTCAATGAAAACGTGTACTCTGGTAATGTACTTGTATGAATCACTGTTTGTATACATGTAGGTCCACACTGTCGAGCTATGGGATGTTAGGTGTCCAACATCAGCCTCTTCACACTACCTAGGAGATGCTTTGTGTTCCATGCCAAACCTGACTGACCTGGAACTATATGGAAAGGATGTCCAGGACGAGTTCTTTTCTACACTGAATGCAAAGGCGTCAACCTTACAGGTATGTATGTATGTTTGTACTCTATATCCATGCCATGATGAATTCAGGTACACATGCAGCATTGGAGATGAGTTTAAGGAGTTTTTATGCCTCAGTTACGAAGTAGCCGGAGGCATTATGTTTTCGGGTTGTCCGTCCGTCCGTCTGTACGTACGTACTTCCCGTTCTTGTGATCGCGTTATCTGAAGAACCGGTTGATTGATTTCTGCCAAACTTTGGTCATGTATGTATCTTACAGAACGGATGAACTGAGTAGATTTTGGGGTCACGAGGTCAAAGGTCAAAGGTCACAGAGCTCATGTATGCAAAAACAGCTCGTGATCGCGTTATCTCAAGAATCGACTGATGGATTCCTGCCAAACTTAGGTCATGTATATTACTTGCAGAGTTAATGAACTGATTAGATTTTGGGGTCACGAGGTCAAAGGTCAAAGGTCACAGGGCTTATTATGTATGCAAAAACAGCTCGTGATTGCGTTATCTGAAGAACCGATTGATGGATTCCTGCCAAACTTTGGTCATGTATGTACCTTGCAGAGCCAATGAACTGATTAGATTTTGGGGTCACGAGTTCAAAGGTCAAAGGTCACAGGGCTCATTATGTATGCAAAAACAGCTCGTGATCGCGTTATCTCAAGAACCGATTGATGGATTGCTGCCAAACTTGGTTATGTATGTTATTTGCAGAGCCGATGAACTGATTAGATTTTGGGGTCACAAGGTCAAAGGTCAAAGGCCACAGCGCACATTATGTATGCAAACACAGCTCGTGATCCCGTTATCTCAAGAATCGATCGATGGATTCCTGCCAAAATTAGGTCATGTATGTTACTTGCAGAGCCGATGAACTTATTAGATTTTGGGGTCACGAGGTCAAAGGTCAAAGGCCACAGCGCACATTATGTATGCAAAAACAGTTTGTGATCGCGTTATCTCAAGAGCTGATTGATGGATTCCTGCCAAAATTAGGTCATGTGTATTACTTGCAGAGCCAATGAACTGAGTAGATTCTTGGTTCATAAGGTCAAAGGTCATGGGCTCATTATGTATGCAAAAACAGCTTGTGAACGCATTCTCATTAGAACTGACAGATGGATTACTATTTAACTCAGGACATCTTGCAGAGCCAATGAACTGAGTAGATTTTAGGGTCATGAGGTCAAAGATCAAAGGGTCATATGTATATGAGAAATTGCTTGTAATCACGATATTCTGAGAACCTGTTAATGAATTACAATTGAACTTGAATTCGAAAAATTTCTTCTGTTTTGGTTTGTAAAATTTCTCTATGACGGAGGCATCATTTTCGACTGCGCGCAGTCGAATTCCATCTAGTTTTTTTTTTTTGGGGGGGGGGAGAGTGTTGTGTTACTAGTTACGCAATAATACAATTTCAGTATAAACAGATCACTGAAGTACTCTAAAGACTAATAGATACAAATAGTTCAAATCAATTCATAAGGTTTTAATAATGTCATCATGAGTCAGAGAGTATACGTCAGATTGAATAGTCACTAAACAAGGATGGAGATCTTGATCACAGTGTACTTATTTTAAGCACAAATTTTGTTGTTGTTTTTTTGTTCTTTTTGTTTTGGGCATGTGCATGATCAGGGAGGATGGGGTGTCAGCATAAAGTTCTGTTGAAAATATTGACCAGTTCAATCAACATAGCTTTTTTGTATGTGTGTGCATTTGGTGGGGAGGGGTGGGGGGGGGGGCATATAGGAGTTGTCAACATAACAAGGATACTAAGTCTATATGCCAGAGAGAGTACTGACCTGGTATATACATGTATGTTAAAGTATGTCAGCCAGACTGGAATGGAGGGAAACTACATGAATCACTATCACCAATCATGCTCATATATTTCTTTTCAGGATTCTTTTCCTCAAATCAGTAATGGAAATTTCAGGTTCAATGGAGTTCCCCAAGCGGATTTTGATTCATTCCTGCAGTCACTCACTGACTTTAGACGGTAAGTGAACTATTAAACAAAATAAATTACAAATTAATTTTATTGCTATACAACTTACTCCTAGATCCTAATCAAATGATTGGTTAAGCACGGTCACATGTGATTCCTTTACTGTGAATATCACACGTTTTTCCATGAAAAAGCATGCTATAGTTTCTAGTACTATTTAACGATCTTTCCACAGCAGGGCATGAAGAGTTTAATATGCTTTATATACTGTGTGTGGATTAATACATGTATATCACTGTGCATTGATGCTTGTAGAGGTAAGTGCCCCTATCCCTGTGTTCGCGCTAAATTAAGCCTATTAAATTTGGATTTATTTATCAGCGATAATTACTAAGAACAATCTTGAAAGTCTCTTTAAATCAAATAACAAGGATCTAGGATATTTTTTGTATAAAAAAAATGGTGGATGTTTTATTCGTTCATTACAGGATCTATCTGCTCTTGTTGAGGCCGGTTAGGCACCTATCCTATTCAGCCTGACGGCTGTGAACAATATATACAAGTGTCCCCAATAAACATATGTTTTAGTTTTCTTGGGTTGTATTCTGTGCAATATACTTTATTACGTCTGCTACATTCAAAAAGTGAAAATTATGTTAATTATCATAAATTGAGGTTGCATGGAATGGGACTAATTGTAGGTGTTGGTGCAGATTTATCTCTAAACTGTACATGTATCTCCTTCAATAAATTGGAACATAATAAATAATAGCAACTTACCACTACTTTTATGTAACAGGTTAATACAATGCTTAATGAGAAACAATTAATTGCAGCAAAACTGGATATACAACAGATTTTTACGATTGATTGGATTGGTACTTAATTTATATGTTACAGGGCAAAGATCCTATCCCCCAAACCTATATTTCTTCTTCTTTCCTCAACATCAATTCAGGAGGGATTACAGCTCAGACGAGGAGGATAGCGTTTGGGATGACCTATGATGGACATCACAGCCATTATAATACCTTCAAGAGCCACACAATGGCAGTGTACGACTATCCAGATCGCACAGCTGGATTAGGTGCTGCTCGATCGTATAGAACTATCTCCAAGACGGTTGTACGACAGGAGCTCCTGCGACAGTTGTTCCGCGTCGGTTTCCTACACTAACCAAAATTCCAACTTCAACCTCAGACCTTCCATATTACTTTAAAGATAAAGTTATTACATTTAACACTAGTAACGAAACAGCAAATCCGATGTACTGCATATCACAACATAGCAACGTTATATTCATACACATTAATTATATCATATTACATGTACCTAACCGTAAACATTATTACCTGAACTCAAAATAAAGTGCGACCATAATCCTATATATTTCATAAAGTATAGCCTGGATCATAGGATCAAATGTTGACCCTCCATGGCAACTTTTGTGACAAGCATTTTATCCCCTCATCCACAGGATTCCTTTATTAGACAATAGCATACATTCATGTAAAAATACGCAACATATACATCTAAAACCATGAAAATTCCATATTTACATCACTCGGTCAAACAAACAAAATAAGAGAATATAACTAAACAAAAATCAATCATATACCGCGTTCAAATTGTTTTATATGACAGATGATGACTTTAAACGTAAACACAATCAAAAGCATTTAATAAAATAAAAACACTTTTTCATGGATTTCTTTTCTCTTACATTTGTTTTAGCACTACATTTTTCCATTTCATGATAAAATGTTATAGCTGGCATAATATTGTCAAACAACGTAAATGTTTGTTTCACTGGGCTGAAAAATAATTCTTTTCTTACGACCTACACAAGCATCAGGTCAACCTATTGTGTTACTTAGTATCCCAAGGTGTAACGCCCGATCGTTAGCAATTCAGAAAGAAATAGCTGGGAAGGATGACTTAATGAAGTCTTTAACTTTTTCCTGCACTCATAATAGTAAATTGCAAAAATTAACACAAAGCCAGAATCAGAAACTTGAAATCTGGGCCCTGTTTTATGAAATTTGTTATCAATAACAAGTTGCAATAACTGTTGTAAGCTTCTGAAATGGTTGCATTTGATAGGCTGAGAGCCAATTTGTCATACAAATGTGACACTAGTTATTGGTAGCAAGTTTTATGAAACAGGACCTGGAGTTGCTTTGAGCCAGTTTGTCTGGAAGTGAGATTCCGTTACGAGGGCCCCTTGCTTTAAAAGTTGCAATGTCAAACGCAACTCAAAAACTAGGGCGAAATACGCTATCCTGATTGGTTGCAAATGTAATTGTAATTTCAGCTTTTAATGGAAGATTGAATGTGAGGTTGTTTTGTATTGTGATTGTAATTTTGTTAAGTATTTACAGTACCAAGTTGTAGTTTAATTGTATGCATGTTCAGGTTCAATCAAGTTGAGGATACACAGTAGGGCCCCGAAAGTTTACATGCACCTGGAAGAAACTCATTTAACTCATATTTTCTCAACTGCACCCATTCCCATCAGGAGTCACTCGTCTCAGAGTGATTGGTGATGTATATACTATACAGAGACCATATTTGTCTATCTTCCTGAAGTGAAAAGTTGGCAGGAATGAGCGAAACTGTGATAATGTATATCTGGCCCAACTCTACAATTAAGGAATTATTCCAGTACTTGATAATATTTTAGTTTTTTATCCATCTTCTTCCATTTAAACTATCCGTAGATGTGTACCATAGTTTTGTGTGCCTTATGATTTTGTAAATACTATAAACAGAGAAATAATTTGTCCATCTGCCTGAAGTGAAAAGTTGGCAGGAATGAGTGAAGTTGTGATAATGTATATCTGGCCCAACCGTACGGGTATGTACATCTACGATTCAGGGACTTTTCCAGTACAATGTTTTTGTTTTGTCTTCGTCTACCATTTTTTAACTACTTCATATGAGTACCAAGTTTTGTGTGCCTTATAATTTTGTATATACTATAAACAGAGACAAAGTTTGTCGTATCTTCCTGAAGTGAAAATTTGGCAGGAATGAGTGAAACTGTGATAATGTATATCTGGCCCAACTCTACGATTTGGGAATTATTCCAGTACTTGATAATGTTTTTGGTTTTCTTTGTATTCCATTTTAGCTATCAGTAGATGTGTACCAAGTTTTGTGTGCCTAATATGCTTTGTATATACTATAAACACATTCAAAATTTGCCTATCTTCCTGAAGTGAAAAGTTGGCAGGAATGAGTGAAGTTGTAATAATGTATATCTGGACCAACTCCATGTATGTACATATCACAATTCAAGGATTATTCCAGTACTTAATAGCATTGTTGTATTTTTGTTCTTCCATTTTAACTATCAGGCCTATGAGTAGATGTGTACCAAGTTTTGTGTGCCTTATGCTGAAGGCCTGCATGTATGAACAAAGTGGTTATGTGATTTGATATTAGCCTTGATCCAAAGAGCCACTTGTATAGGAGGGAAATATGCATTAAAATCATGAACTCTGTGACATGTTGAAAATGTCAAAATCACCATTTTGCAATACAAACTGGCATATGTTTACTGTACGACATACTTCTCATCAGTGTATAAATCAATATCAAGAAGAAAATCTGATCACTGTAGTCCAAATCATATGACCTTATGGTTTGTAAGTGTACAGCCTTGTATTTATGATATGCAAAGGATTCCAAATTAACTGAAATTGAAATGTTATTACATCTGAAATATGTTCATAACAAACATTTTTGTGCATACCATGTTTATGTGTATAGAGTATATGTCAAAGATTAAATTATTTGTTGCATTTCTTATTCCAAGTTTGAATTTATGAATTATTCGTAAGGTTTTAATCCAGAGAGGGAGGCAGGGAAGGGAGGCAGGGAGGGAAGGGAGAGAGATGAGGGTGCATGTGAGTGGGGGGGGGGGAGAGGGAGGGAGAGGTATACAGTGAGCAAGAGAATATAAAGGAGAGATATAGATCATAATTAGGGATGTAGAGGTAGATGGCCAATATGTACCAGTAAGAGGGAGGAAGGAGAGAAAGGAGATCAAAATCTTGGAGTGTATGAGAGGGTGGGGGGGGGGGGGGGGGGGGTTGTTAGGGGAAGAGAAGTGAGAAATAGAGCAAGCAAACGAGAGAAAGGAGAGATTTAGAATGTATGATAGAGGTTTGGGGGAGGGGTAAATGCAGTGGTATAGTGAAGTGGAAGATATGGCACGGAAAAGAGCGGGTATTTTTTTAAGAAAAGTGAAAAACAAATTCCAATAACTTTCTATGACCCATCTTGCCTTTTTTCGATAACCAGATAAGTACCATTTTGATGTGGCATCCAATCGGCATACAAATTTGTAAGTTCTAACCGGAAGGCCCACACCCACGATCAATTTCCATGACATTCCACGACTTTGGGATATTTTTTTTCATTTTCCATGACTTTCCAAAAAAAGTTATTTTTTATGAATTTTTTATGAGTTGATCCATGACCGTTGGAACCCTGCATATAAGTGTAATCTGCATGTCAAAAGATACTACTGGATGAGTTGAGTGTAATGGCTTCAAGTACAAAATTACCACACAAAGGATGTTGGGTTTGTTACTTTTGTTTTCAAATAGGCTTTTATTCACACTTTACAACAGATGTACAAAGAACTACTTATTACATGGTGCTCATCTATGTATTTTCACAAAAAGAGCTATTTACATACATATACAGAACTTTATTAATTTACATAATGTTAAACACAGATATTCACAATGATTTCCAATATCCAATATTTGATGGATAACAAAGTTTCCTACTTCCTACTACATTACCAGAGTATACTTCAATCTATTTATCTATTGCTCTGTCAAGAATCCTGGTGCATGGAAATAATTATTATAAATTCATTACTTTTTTAGGAATCTAGGCATCGTTCCACAAAACCATCTTAAGAACAAGTTCGTCAGCATCTCATTGAAACGCTCGTTTTGATGGGATGTTGCTGAACTTGTAATTAAGATGGTTTTGTGAAATGAGGCCATGTTTTTATGAAAAATTTGATTTACCATCCATAAATTTAATCATCGCACCAAAGCAGATTGAATTAAGTGGAAATCTAAATGTCAATGTACTCCATGTTTATTTGTGATTGGTCAGTTATGGTAGTTCGTACACCAACCATAGCTATTTAAAACTGACAATTGTTTCAATATAACACCGGATGCGGGTTGTAAATATCAGTAATGAGACATGGGGGTCCTGCTATAGCACACTCATTCAGAGCATACTCATACAGTCTGAATTTGACTACATGGACACGGTGAGAGTCTTTGAGACCCCAGAGCTTCATTCTTGCTGCAAAGCAGCCTGTGTCTGATCATAGGCAGTTCAGCTGAACTCACTGCTCCCTGGGAAGGATACTGCCAGGAGGGTGAGAGGACCAAACTGTAAGGTATGGTTTGAGACTTACATCATGGCCTTTAACAATCTGTCACACAATTAATGATCATATTCACTAGCATGTGTGATTCATACCCAGATTTGAAACAAACATTCATATTTCAGGGATGCCAATTAAAAATTGATCAGAGGGCCTGAAAATCACCTAGAATGAGCTAGTTTGCATACAAAAAAAGCCTAAACTATGTTATGAAAATAACTCGCCAGGGCCTAAATTTAGGCTATTGCCTGAAAACTGGCATCCCTGATATTTGAGGAGGCTCAGGGGTAGAGCAGTGGTCTCGTACCTGGAAGGTCCTGGGATCAAAAGCAAGTCGATGCGCGTGTGCCCTTTGATAAGGCACTAATTCTCAATACCATAGCAAGCCCCTCTGATAGTCCTTAATCTGTCTGGTTGTTTACATTCAAGCATAAAACGCTCCTTAGCTTTCTTAGCAGTCAGGCATACAAACAAACCGACAAAGTTTTATAGAAGGTTTTGCATTATACATCTTTGTGCTGCCTGTAGCCTGTACCAATCATATCCCATTTAATTTTCTTTTTTTACAATCATATTCATTAGCATTTAATACCAATATGTTTATTCACATCTGTTTGCATGACAATCTTATCTTTCAGCTTTCCTTGGAAGTTTTGCTCGACAACCCCTATTTTAAACTCCTATAGTAATCTGCATACTTCTCTTCCAACATTGCTTTTAGGCTTAGCCTACAGTCTGTGTTATTCATACCCCAAACTTTTATAATCTTGATCGCAACTACTTTGGAAAATCAACCTAAAGCAATTTCAATAGCTGTGGGTCTCCTATTGAAATGTGTGATCATTACAACGACATACTACATACCGGTAATCAGAACATAATATCTATGGCCGGATGTACAATAGGGAATTGAAATTCCCATTGTGTTGGAAAATAGATGCAATCGTGTTTACCCCTTTTAATAATCGTAATCATTCGGATTTCCAATTCGTTTATTCATATCCCTTTGCATGTTAGTCTTGTCTTTGAGCTTTGCTTGAAGAAGGTTTTGCTCCACGACCCCTATTTTAAACTTCTATAGTAATCACAATCTTTTATAATCACCATCCCATCTACTTTGAAAAATCAACCTAAAGCAATTTTAATAGTTTTAATAATCATATTCATTCCCATTTCCAATGGGTTTATTCATATCCCTTTGCATGTTAGTCTTGTCTTTGAGCTTTGCTTGAAGAAGGTTTTGCTCCACAACCCCTACCCTGACATCCATCTGGCTTCTTGAAAATAGATGCGATCGTGTTTATCCCTTTTAATAATCATAATCATTTCCATTTCCAATGGGTTTATTCATATCCCTCTGCATGTTAGTCTTGTCTTTGAGCTTTGCTTGAAGAAGGTTTTGCTCCACGACCCCTACCCTGACGTCCATCTGGATGACCTCGTTCTTCAGACGCTGGAGAGCTTGCTTGATCTTCACCAACGGAGCTGCAAGATAAATGAATAATAATAATAAAAATAATAATAATCTGGATTTACATAACGCTTAAAGTGACTCAGAAACATTGTTAAAGGTTGATGACAAAAATACTTAGTTTTGGTATGAAATGTTACTTAGTATATTACTTCTACTGTACTGACCCTCTAACATGCAAAAAATCCTGAAAAAATTCTCAAACCACAAAGATATTTATGGTTTTCTTTGAAGGCGTCACTGTGCGACACCCTCTAACAGTAAATTGTCCCAACCATATAGAACCTATTCATTGCTTTGTGACGATTAACATTAACCTAAAATTTAATTAAATTGCAATAATATAGTTGGGAGAATTAAGGAATCGATCATATCAGTTTTTCCTGATTTCTATCATTAATAATGGTCTGTTTTCACTCAAACTTTCAGATTATCTTAAATTGTACATTAAAAGCTTTGAAGTCACTACCTTAGCACCATTTTTCTCTCATCTGAACAATGTTACCAAGTCCCTTTTATACAAAATACCGTCTCTGTGCGGTTTACAGATATTATTACCCCGATCATCGGATTCCTCATCACACAAAATGTGCACCAACTCCACTCCCCGGGGAGTATTCCTACCATATGGTCACCGTGAATGCATATGGCAAATACTAACACAAAGGCTTTCATCATCCTATCAGGTCCCCATTTCTCTCCAGGGTATGGAGTAGCAAATGTAGATTAACACCTTGCCAAAGGACGTTAATGTTGAGTCAGGTATCATTTCAAGTTAAGTGCTTAAACCGCTCGACTAAGACACTTTCATATAAATAATGAAATTAACAATTTTTTTTTGTTGAACAAAAAACATAAACAAATCAACACATTGCTGTTTTAGAGGTGTGCAGGTGTACCTCTAAGCCAGTGTGTTCTTAAAGACACATAGAAGTCAGCTCTCATGGGGAATTCGACACCGTTCGGGTGTTTAACCAATAACAGGTGTTGTCAATCACCAGAGTTAGCCTTCAGTTTTATGACCATTAGACCTTAGGTAATGCTTTGCTTTTCCCTCACCCGAAGACTCTCGAGCTCTCCGAGAGATTAGGGGGTTATTCTTGACTGGCCTACGGGTTCACTGTGTGCAGATTTGTACTCCCATTAATGGTATTTCTACCAAGTCTGGTGTCAGGGAATTATGGCCTTCTGCACATGGATACTGACGAGTGACTCCCTTTAACATAGAAAGGTGGCAGCTCTCCTCCACATGGGCCTCCAATTTACATCCTATCTGAGGGACAGAGTTTTTTCGAGTGTACCTCAGTGTGTCCAAGGGCCAGGGGAGGGGCATGTTAACACATAATGCACACCTCAACCATCTGCCTGAGCTTGATTCATATTCAATCTATTGTTAAACACACAGACACTCAACCAAATGAACTGCACTCAGCTCCTCAAACATGTAACAGAAGTTTACAAAAAGGAAGTTCAACTTACATCCGTCAGTCATGCTTGACCCTCTCTCTTCCATCTCTTGTTTTATCCGTTCCAATTCTTCTGTCACTTCAGCAAGTTGTCTCGTTCGTTCTGTCACCCCGCCGCTAGCCTGCCTGTACTGTTCCTTCACCTGTACAACAGTAACAAAAGTAACGGGTGGTAATATGAGGTAATATGACGTTGATGTGAAGGTGATTAACAACAGTAACATGAAGGTAACATTATAGTAAGATGAATGTAATATGAAAGTTAGATGAATGTAATATAAAGATAACTAGCTGGTTCTTTCTGTCACTCATCCACTAGCCTGCCTGTACTGTTCCTTCATCTATACAATAGTCACCAAATTAAGGTAAATGAAGGTAATGTGACATTAATGTGAAGGTGATATAACAGCGACTTAAAGGTAACATTATAGTAAGGTGAATGTAATATGATGGTAATATGAAGGTAATATTAAGATAATCATCTGGTTCTTTCAGTTCCCTCTACCATTAGTTTGCCTTTACCGTTCCTTCACCCGTAAACTTGACAAAAGTAAAAAGGTTAAAAAACTGTGACGGTGACGTAACAGAAATATCACAGCAAAATGATACTAGTGACAAGATTATATGAAATAACTTGATGATAACATGAAGGTAATAAAACAGTACGGTAATACAAAGAGAATGTAAAAACACAAAGGTAATATGGTGGTAATTTAACAAACTAATATAAAGGTAAATATGACTATAATTTCACCATAAAAAGAAATTGATCATGAACATGAATGTGTTAGAAAATTTGACAGCATATTGAACAAAAATATGAAGGCAAATGTGCCATGATAGTACCAAGAAAGTAATACAACAAGAATATGCTGGTACCATGGTGTTACTAAGAAAGTAATACAACAGTAATATGAACATGAACATGATGGGAATTTCAGTGATATGATGGTAAGATGATGGTACATTAACTAGTTGAAACATAAGTGCTTCAACAGGGATTCAAACCCAATACCTTGTGGTTGGCATTGCGGGGACTTATCCACTAGACCACATCACCTCTAATACAGACTTACCTCAGCTAAACCATCTTGTGTTCCTCTGAAGTCCTGTAGTAGATGCTCAAGCTGGTTGTTGATGTATTTCTCTCTGCTTCCTATCTTCTCCAACGTCCTTGTGATCTCCTTGTGCAGTTTGTCAAGGTAACCCTGGTAAACGATGAATATGGAGGTGATATCAAGGAATTCCCTAAGCAATGAAGTAAAATCTGTCCCTCACTTGCCGTGTTTAAAGCCCCACTGCACAACTTATAGCTACTTGCGCCCTCTATATAGCAAACAATGCCTAATTGGTGACCGCTGGTCCCCCATGATCCCCTTTTTCTTATGTTAATTGAGAGCTGATTTGATAAGATAACCACCTGTCAGTGACTACGCTGGGTGGCCTAATCCCTCCTGGCTTAAGTAGTGCAGGCGGGCTTTAAAACATTTTTTTTGTTTTGTTTTTTAAAAAAAGTTAATATTTTTTTTTTTTTATATTCTTTATAAATACTTAATTTTCAACTGATTTATATTGCCATTTACGGTATGAAACCTAGTTGATAACTAGTTCTTGTGCTTCTTAATAATATCTTAAATGCCTTTTTTTTTTAATATACTGGGTAGATATATATATATATATATATATATATATATATACAAATATCATATTTTGTGTAATGGTGATAGCCATTGACAGGCCTGTGGCCTTTGCAAATGCAACCATATTTGTATTTGTTTGTGATTTATACTTGTTATTTTCTCTTTTAAATGTATATGTTGTTGGCATTGTGATTGTTCTTTTTATTCAACTTAAGGCTGACAAACTCCTACAATCTTGCTTTGATCTACTCTTACCTTAGTCTCTGAGAGAGCCGTCTCAATCCCATCTTTGTGTAGATGCATCTGATCAACGTGTGTTCTCCAGTCCTTGTTATCTGTTCTAATGTGAACCTTTCAAGGAAATAATAACAATGATAATAATAATAATACATTTTTGATGATGATGATGATGATGATAATAATGTTGTTAAATCATGCCTTTATTTCATATACAAGGAATACATGTGTACATTCAAGACCTGGGGGGTGTTTCACAAAGATCCTAAGTAGAACTTAACACTAAGTTGGACTTAAAAATTATGGACAGCCATTGGAGCCTTAAAATGAAATATATTCAAAAGCAAAAATTAAATTATTTTAGACTTTTTTATAAAATCCACATCAAGAACATGAAATCTCCTTGATGATAGAAAATATGAATGATTTGAATCAACATTTTATGCCTTTCAAAATAACTTTTACAAAATATTTTCAAAGATGCTAATGGCTTTCCATAATTTTTAAGTCCAACTTAGAGATAAGCTCAACTTAGAATCTTTGTGAAACACCCCCCAGGTCCATGTTCCCTTTCCGAAACCATGGCAGGTCGCACTACATATAAAACATATACAAACAATAATGCATTACAGTTACAAATATATATCAATCATGCATAATAACAATTATATATTAATCATGTATAATTAATCATTGATCAATATACATTCATTCATATATCAATCATGTATAGTAACAATTATTAATCATGCATAGGTTGGCAACAAAAATTAATTAAGGGGATTATGATTTTCTGAACATGTGGGTAAAGGCTCGGAGTAGGAAACGATGTAAGAAAATGTGAAAGAGAGGAGAAAGTAGAGGGTACATTATAGGTGGGAGATAAAGTGTAAACGAGTGTAAATAAGTCATTCCACTTGGAATAGACAGAGTGGAAGAAAAGGAGAAAGTAGGGGGGGGGGGTAAAGAGAGAAGAGGGGAGAAAAGGCAAGCAGATGGAGTAAAGGAGGAGGAGAGGTTGGAGAGGTAGGCAAGGAAAATAAGTTTAGGAAGAATGAGAGAGAGGGGGAGAAGATTTTCCCCAGCTTTATCTCAGCTGCCATAATAGGCCACTAAATCATTCAAGGAATTACTTCCTAACGGGAACCCATTTCCGTCACCTGGGGGAGAGTGGCAAAGTTCTGGAAAGTTCATGGAAGGAAACTCTCTGTTTTTTAAGTACTCTATGTTGTAATACGGTCAGTAAAGAGAGAAGAGGGGACAGCCCATTCATTTCAAAGACAATAGTACCTTTAGGGATGGGGTCACCCTCTTGACCTCTAACCTCCACTCGTTAGCATCAACTGATGACTCCATGATCTCCTCCGGTCTAGAGCTCTCTGCTATTTCCTGTCAACGGGTCAAAGGTCAAACAATGGTCAAACAAATGTCAAGGATCAATAATGTCTCATGCATTATATTCATGCCACTTCAATATACCGGTTTAGTAACATATTCAAATTTTATGCATACTTTTTATAAACAAAATTTGTTCCTGACAACCTGAAAATCTTGCCAGAGGCTTGCAAGATATAGCAACACGTAATGTGTGCAGACTGGATTCCAAGTATTGTATGTAGTTCATTCATTCATTAATAACAGGTTACTGGAATAACTCATCACTAGGTCCCCAGGAAAGAAATATCCATAAATTGAATATGTTAGTAAAGCGGTATGAAAACAAGTATGTGTATCTGTATGAATGCTCCAGAATTCCACAATGCAAACTCTATGTATGTTGTAAGTGGACAGAATCTTTACTGCAAATTATAAGTTAAACATCACTTACAGAAATAAGTTAATGACCCAGAAAAGAGACAGTGTACTAATTTTGGCATTTTTCATCAGAAAATAATCCCACTTGTTTTTTAATTTTTGTTTTATCCATGTGACTATATTACCTGTGAAATATCAATCAA
Source organism: Strongylocentrotus droebachiensis (assembly GCA_035222895.1). NCBI lineage: Eukaryota > Metazoa > Echinodermata > Echinoidea > Camarodonta > Strongylocentrotidae > Strongylocentrotus > Strongylocentrotus droebachiensis. The sequence goes on along the minus strand of JAVYIG010010887.1, from coordinate 10,132 downwards.
TATGTATTGTATCATATCTATACACAGCATATACATATATTATTATATTGTAATGCAAAATTGATAACTCATTGTAACTGTATCTTCGCAACACCAAATCTTACGGGGGATTTTAAGTGGTCGTTATGGATAGGTGGTCGTTATAGACAGGTGGTCGTTAAGACAGGTTTGACTGTATTTCCACCAAATCTGGTGTCCGCAAATTATGACCTTCTGCACATTGAAACTGACGACCCACTGGCTTTAAAAGCACCATCAAGAATTCGCTTGAGCCTTAAAACCTTGAATAAAGCAGGTACAAACCTTGTTCGTTTGAAGATTCCTAAGCCCTTCCAGATCAAGAAAACTTTCTTCTTCTTCTATATCTTCTTCCTCCTGATAGAGACAAGAAAAGAGAGACAAAGTTTATGATGATATTTAATAATAACCATGATAAGAATGATGGGTTTGACAAAGATGATTGTTCTTACTTTTGAAATTAAATTTCTTATAATAAATGTCAAGATTCAAGATTTTATTGTCCATAATATAATACAGAAATTTGTTTTCCATTGGTATAGCATGTAATACATAAAACATAAGACAAAAACATGGTGTCGTGTGCTGAAAGCCAGAAGGGCGTCAAGACTCTATAAGAAAAAGTCTATGAGCAGGTACGGTCCTCCGGCTTTCAGCACAAAACATGAAAAGACAGTTATATGACTTATACATAGCAAGAATTTTAAATACAATTCTGAATCACATCATGAATAAATTCAGGTATTAATATAGATGTGAATATGAAAGTAGAATAGGAGCAGCATTACAATCGAAATACGAGCAGAAAGAGAAAGGAGAAGAGAGCTCAAGCTCGAAGGACTGATAAAAGAGAGAAATATAGGGAGAGTTGGTAAGGGTCCAAAGGGAAAGGGGAGAGATAGAGAAGGAGAGATGGCATAATTTACAATCAGATTATAATGCATGACAGAAAAATACAACAAAATCAGCAGCAGAGCTAAACAACGGATGTTTTGACCCACAAAGGTGATAAGGTGGAAAACTTTCCAACCCAATCCCTACAAGTTTATTTACTGGGTGGGTAGAAAAAAAGTTAACAAATAATCATAATCGCTATTATTTCGCTTAAAGCTGAGAATTTTGTGTTACTTGTGCATTATAGATGTGCATGGAATTTGGAATAAAAGAATTTCTGTATCTGGCTCTACGGGTAATTGGTACACGCAGGCGGATTCCTGAGCGGTTAAAAGTAAAACAAGAAAATAGTGGATGTGATGGGTCTTTCATAATAGAAGTTATTTTAGTCAATAAGCGATCTTCAAACAAAACTGATAGGGGTGGTAATTCAATGCCGATAATACGTTGAGCAATTTTCCTCGGATGTTCGAGTTTAGTTTTGTCTGCTTGTGTGAGATTTCCATAAAAACAAATGAGATTGAATAGAAGAACACTTTGAATGATAGACTGATAGAAAAGATGCAAGATCGTCCTGTCAACGTTAAATTTTTTGAGCTTCCTTAGAAAAAACATCCGTTGATTACATGTAGCTCTACTGTGTACAGCGTTGGTGTTCTTATTAAATCGTAGCTTATCATCAATCAAGGTACAAGATACTTACCAAGATACTTATATTCATGTACGTGTTCGATTGCCTGTTCATGAATATACAAAAGGATATGATTAACGTCACGTCAAAAGTCTATAATAATCTCTTTTTGTTTTTTGTGAACATTCAAATATAGGTTGTGTCAATCGCACCATTCAACAAACTGATTACCGGTAACTTGACAAAAATACTCATTCTCACTATTTCCTCCCTTAATGAAACCTGTGATGGCAGTGTCATCAGCATACTTTATAAATGAACAACATTGACTGGTACTAGCGCAATCACTGGTATACAGTGAAAATAACGGGAGAAAGGACACACCCTTGTGGAGCTCCTGTATTGGTTAACAAAGTAGGGGATTTAATATTTCCAAGTCTTACTGATTGTTGTCTATTTGTTAGAAAGTTATGAACCCAGAGCACTATTTTAACATCAACCTCCATTTCTATCAGTTTATTTATTAAAAGGTGAGGAGTTATGGTATTAAAAGCACTAGAGAGGTCAATGAAGGTACATCTTACATATGATTTGGGGATATCTAAATGACTATATATTCCATAAAGAAGGACAAGAACAGCGTCCTCAACTCCCCTATTCTGTCTATAAGCAAATTGAAAGGGGTCAATAAATGAGCCAGCTTGACTCAATAGATGTTTCAAAATCAACCTTTCCAAACATTTCATGACATTAGATGTGAGTGCTACAGGGCAAAAGGCATTCAGATCTGTGCTTCTGCCTTTCCTATTCCCTTTTGGAACTGGTATAATCGAAGATGTTTTCCATATTTGTGGTATTACACCTAGATCCAAAGTTAACTGATATAATCTCGTAAAAATAGGAGCTAATTGTTGATAACAAGTTTTAAGAATCCGATTTGAGATGTCATCAGGTCCAGTGGCCTTGTTTACTTTTACTCTTCTTAAGATGTTCCTCACATCTAGCTCTGATATTACAATGCCAACATTACTTGTGATTTTACTTAACAAGGATTTACTCAAGCATTCATTTTGATCATGAAAATCATTGCAATCAAATCGTGTATAAAATAAGTTTAAATCATCTGCAAAGTCCTGGTTACATTCAGTCAATTTATGTTTGCCCAGTCCTATAATATCACAGTACTATAATTTGATTTAAACAGTATTTTGATGAGAGAAGGAGCGAAGAAGGAAGGGAGAGAGAGAGGGGGGGAGGGGGGGGGGGGGGAGGAGGAGAGAGAGAGAGATAGGTGTGAGAGAGAGAGGGAGACAGGGAGCAAGAGAGATAGAGACAAATATAAAGAGTAAGATCTTCAGTTTATATACTCACATCCTTTTGAGTGAAACCAGGGATTTCAAAATCCAGTTCTGGAATACGCACAGATGCTGAGTTCGTCCTAATAACTTGCCTGTCCATATCCTGTTGATAGACAAAAGCAAAGAAAAAACAATTGCCTCGTCATTCTACTGGAAATTTATATGATACAAATTCAAAGGAGTGTTATATAAAGAACCATCATATATCAAAAGTTGTACAACATATGCAGAGATGCCAACCTTCTTCAATAAAAAAAAAAGTATTCTTAAGAGCAAAAAACTGTATTTTTGGACAAAAAACAGTATTTTTGAAAAAATCTCTCAACTTAACATATCGCCCAATCGAGCAGCTTAAAAAACCCGGCAGTACCACGTTTACGTACCCGTATCACCATCCTGCGTGCATCGATTGAAGATGTAGGTGCATAATACACTTACGACACAAAGCCCATGATCAGACATTAAGAAAAACATCACTAAAAAAAAAAAAAAAAAAAAAAAAACGTAACAAAACATACAAAAAACGTACTGCCGTATTCATAGCGAAAAAACGGAACAAATACGGCAACAACGGAACAGTTGGCATCTCTGCATATGCTCCTCCCACAATTTGTTCTGCTGTAATTTCATACTAACCAAATTCTTAACTTTAACCAAGGCCCAAAAACTACACATAACCCTAACCCTAATCCTAACCATGACTCTAAGCCGAAACCCAACTGCAGCCTAACCCTAACCCTAAATACTATGACAAAATAAAACCCAGAGCAGTTGGTTGGCTGAGCAAATGTTAGATCACCAGAGCTGCCAACCTTGTGCGAACAAAAAAAAGGAATCATGATGGCAAAAAAAAGGAATTTCAAGCAAAAAAAAGGAATTCATAAAAACGAAACTTACAACCACGCGCGAAACTTCCAATGCAGTTCATTCATCATGCTGTTTTTTTCATACGAGCAGGTATTTTTTTTGGTGGTTATTTTAGTATTATCGGCATTTAATATTTTTTTAGAATATTTTCCTCTTCAAGTAGGTTTTAAAATTAGTTTTCTATTGATTTTGTGATCAAATCACCAATTTAGGGGAAGTTGTTTTAAGTGCGGTATGTAAAAAAAAAATTTAAAAATTAAAAAAAAAAATTATTAAAAAAACATATTTTATGAAGAAAAACGTAGTACAGTAATTTGGAGGAATAAACAGAGTAATTCCAGCAAAAACGGAATAGTTGGCAGCTCTGGATCACCATAGAGTTAGGGGCATGGACACATGCTTGAGTATTGGATAAATGATCATTGTATAAAGAAGCAGTACATACATTAGAAGAAACTAGATTTGAAGAGGTCAGCTGACATGACACCTGGCAAATCATCAGTGCTTGGTCATGCAAAGTCCTACCCCCATCCTGAACTGAAACATTGTTTAGTGTAACACATGTTTGAGCATCCATTCAAAAGAAAAAGTGATAAAGAATCAGGGTCCCATTCTATTCTGAACGTCGCATCATACGGGGATCATATGACTGAACGGGGCTATCTTGAGCGTCCACTGATCACTTTCATTTACTTCTTCAAAACTAGTTTTGTCAAAATACAATGCAGTTTTCAAGTCTGTACCCCCCCCCCCCCCCTTTCACACTACAAATATTCTTATTGTTTTTCTTTATACGAATTTCATATAAATTCTTATAGTCTGAACAGGGCCACTCTTCTGTCTTGATCTCGACCTAATAGATACATGTAACAGTCAGCTGGCTATGCATCAGTGCCCACTCACAGTAAGGCCAGGGCCCGTTGCATGAAACTTACCATTGATGGTAACTTTGCCATCAATGGCAACTACCATGGTAACAGGGCTCAACAGCCAATCAAAATCAAGGCTTCCATGGTACAGGGATGCTAGTTATAATTGATCAGAGGGCCTGAAAATCACCTAGAATGAGCTATTTTGTACACAAAAAAGCCTAAACTATGGTCTGAAAATAACTTGCCAGGGCCTGAATTCAGGCTATTGCCTAACACTGGCATCCCTTCATGGTAGTGATTGAAATTTTAAAGTTTGTTACCTTTTCCGTCCTGATCTCGACCTCGTGGATACATCCTTGTGGTTGCAAGGCACTGGCCGGCTGGATCTCGTTGTTGGTATAGTGACAGTGGGGGCAGTCAAAGGAACTGATGACGACAGACTTGAAGAAACGGAATCCTGGTCAGGAGAAGCTTTGTTGTCCCCTGTGAGAGTGGGAGAGAAAGAGATAAGATGAAAGAAGGGAGAGAGAAAGAAAGGAGAGAGAAAGAGGGGAGGGAGAAGCTTTCTCAAGGATCACTATCTAAATGCAATATTACTTTATCTATAAAAGATTGATTATATAGCAACCTAAGACTCAGTGTAAGCTGTGAGATTTCTAAATCATCAAGATGATAAAAAAAGTGATTTGGTCCTTACCTAAAGTCACATGTACATCACACAGAAATGTACACCACGGGACAACACACATGTGACATGATCGTATGGTCCCAAACTCTTCAGCGATTTCTAATCATATTTGAAGTACGAGAGTATTTGAAGAGCCATCCTTTTTTTAGGAGACATTGCTTCCATGATATCCTCTCACATTAATAAAAGGAATGAAAAAGCTCACAATTTATTGTTTGCCTAACCAGAAGTCCAGGGCCCCCGTTTCATAAAACGTGTTATCAATAACACACACTAAGTTTCTATGACAAATCTGCTCTTAGCCAATCAAATGCGTGCGCACTTGTGTGTTTGAGAATTTGTGGGTTCAATATCATGTAGCTTAGTATTTCCATCCCTTGTATAAGTTCTATTCTTTTTATTCACCTTGCCATATTGTTAATGTACGTATTTTGTTGACTATAGGGCCCCCGCTCACAAGCTTAGCTTCTAAAGGGGTCCTACACCATTCATTTTATGATGTAATCAAGTTAATATATGTTAATTAAATGTACTTTTACCAGTCTCTTTTTTATGTAAAAGATTATATCATGTTTTGTGTGGTTTTGAATAAAATGAACTTGAATGCTACTATTTCAGTAGCTTATAACAGTTATTGTAACTTGTTATTGATAACAAGCTTCATGAAACACTAACAGGGCGCAGAACTTAACCTCTCCTTGATCTCTATAGGAAAATTTCACATCAACTTACATTTTCCTCGCAGTTCACACACAAGCTCTCGATCTCTGTGGCCTCGAGGTCATCCAGGTCACCGGAAATATTCTTGAAGAGGGGCTGAGAAGCGGCCTGTTCTTCAGTTGCCATGGTAACTCAAGTATTCCTTCTGGGAAAAAAAATTGATGCAGAAAGGGTAGTGTACATGACGGGTGGTTCAAATGTCACAGTAAATGCAGCAGTTTAAAGTTAAACTGCAGATGTGTTTTTAGCCTACTAATGGCACTGCACCTCATATCTTATATCTTATATAAAAAAAAATATCGCTAGTGATATTCGTTTGTCTTGCAATGTAAGGTCAAGAAGGGATCTAAAAGATCCCGACGTTTCGTGCGTCGCTGCAACACTTCGTCAGGTGATAACATATAATGTAAGACACATGCTACAACGGATACTTACAACCCCACAAACGACTTATATCCCGACACAGCTTCCTCGATTCTGTCCCACTACCTGAACAGAATCCTCCACCATCAGCCAAGCCCGTACTCATCAAAGGGCTTAACCTGAAGTGGCCGGAGTGGCAATGCCTAAATCGAATGCGGACGAGAATGGGGCGGTGTAAGGTCAATATGGCAAGATGGGGCTATGCCCATGAAGGAGATACTCTCTGCGACTGCGGAGAGACTCAGACGATGGACCACATCTTGCAGTGCAGTGGAACGGGTTGCACAGATGAAGACCTGGCCCCTTGTTAATGAAACGGCCATTGCAGCAATCGGGCGATGGAAGAACTTAATTTAATTTAAATTACTTTTAATAAAGGAACTTTACATATTAACTATCTTGATCTAAGGAGACACGAACGAACGATATAATGTAAGCAAGCGTGTTTTATACTCTACGTGCGGACCGTCAGTCGAATAATTTGATCAATAATTTGAACAATAACGAACAAGCGATATTAGTTTTGATACTACATCCACAATGAGTAATATATTTAGCATTAAGAACTTACCGGTCACATGTTCACAACATTAACATGATGGTCATCCTGTATTTTCTGATGTAATCGTTTCGACTCCTAGAGCCCTTTAACAATTATAATTCATCATAATTCACATCAAATTAACCTGCACATGTAATAACAAGCAATAAAATCAGAAATTAAAGTCTTACTTTGCACGATTTCTAAGGCATTTATCAAGCTCGAAATGTCTACAGCAGCTGTGGCTAGCTATACATGCAGCGTGCGTTCATTCTGATTCTGATAGTGACATACGTTGTACATAATTATACTGTACATGTACATGTATGTACTATGATGCTAGCTGCCCACGCAATGAACGTCGCTAGACTAGCTACCTTGAAATGTATTCAACATCAACCATACTTGGGAGTAAAACATGACAAAACAAATGAATAAAGTAAATTTTGCATAGTATCAGTAAGACTTTAATTTCTGATTTTATTGCTCTCAAGTCTTAAGAGATTTAGACTTAACTAAAAATTAGGTATGATGCACATGAATTTCAATTGTTTCAGGCTCTCGGCGTGGTAGCTGTGCCAGACTCGACGGCTTTAGCAAGCAAGCACGAGCTATGTGTATATTAATTATTAGACTTGGGGTGGATGCAACGATAAGGACTAGGCATACGTCAGAAAATAAAGGTAGGGAGGCCAATGCCCGGGCGTAAGGCTTCTACGCCTACGATTTGTGCGCTCGTCGTCCAAGTCAGAAAATTACCAGAAGAAAAAAAAAGGGGAAAAAAAAGAAAACAAATATCTATGGAATCAAATGTATAACAAATACACAATTACACACTCCACAACATACCTATAATCACGGATCTGTAACGGTCTTTTCACCATTTGTTGACGATCTTGCAGATTTTGACGTTTTTAGATCCAATAATTCTGTTAGCAGACGACCTTGGCGCGCACATATGAGAAACTAGAAGGGTCCTAGAGGGCGATGAGGTTAGCTCACTAAAATCCTTCTCAATGACTGAAGGTAGAGCCTAAAAATATGGAATCAATTTAATATCAAAGAACTTTTGATAGAGATTAACATATCAGTTGTGCACCAATGTCACTTTTAACAACTAGAAAATATAACGAAAAACGATTATATATCTTTTTAATTGCAAATTTTTACAAACTGCACAACCGAAGGTAGATAGAGTACGATGTTTTTGTCAATCTTGCGTTGGTTTGAGCCCCCATAGCTAGAGCCATCTCAAATTGGGGAGCAAAACTGTGAACAGAACGTCATTGTTCCAGCCCAAATAGAAGTCTTGCGACATCATAATATGAATATGTATGAGGTCCGGTCTCATCGCACGCAAAACAAATTTGACGTAGTCTCACACATAGTACCTTTTTCTCAGCACTAGACACCAGTGTCGTGCAGTAATGTATGAGAAGTGTAAAAAAAGACATTTCAGTAAAAAAAAAAAGTCTACGTGAGCAGTCTATACTCCAATTGAGAAGTGTAATGAATGCCATGATGTGAACGTGTGTGTTTTAGTGTATGATATCATCATGGTTAGTGAGAGAGAGAGAGAGAGAGAGGGAGAGAAATATCTCCGTCAGTAGTACACGTCTATCAATGCGTGCAGTCATGTTTGATTCCGTATTGTGTTCGCTACAACTGTGCAAGTTGGATTTATCGATCGTTGATAATGCAGTGTCAGATTGATATTTACTCATGAGGAAATAATTGGAATACATATCAAAACTAAGGTAGGCCTATTTATTTATTTCAATGATTTTCTTAATTTACAATGAGTGGCTTTCGAGCTTTCTCTCATTATGTTTTGACCCTCCATGCCATGGCATGGCTAGCATGGCTCGATTGCGGCCTGCATGCAATTACCGTACCTGGACGGCCTGTAGTACTGTGTCGGTGTGTGCGCGACTAATTCAAGGCTAGCCGGTGAAGATGAATGTACTTTCCGCGCGAAGTTTTGAACTTGTTGTCCGGGCAATGACCATGATGACACGCCCATTCCCTCGGGCCTGTCTAATTCTCGACGTAATTTTGGGACCATGAAATTGATCGTTTCAAGGCTCTTGCGTACGGCCAAGGCGTAGAAGGAAGAGAGTGCTTAAAAGCTGGATATCTCCTATTTTATGGAACTTCTGGAGTCGGCAGATGGGTGAGTTTTCTTAGTGAAAGTAAATGCTCTCTTTAATCTTTGTTTTATTTTAAACAAATTCGTAATTAAAAAGTTAGATTTGGGCATTGGCCTCCCTAATAAAGGATGACCAACATGATTTATTGATTAATTTACTGAGGTCAGGATACCATACAGTTGTCAAGAGTGACAATCATAACCATACCCTCAAACAGAACAGATGCTAGATGACAGCCAGGCATGCATGCATATTAAATACCGTTAACAAGATCCCAACGAGGCGTTGTGGCGCGATAGCGTGCATCTGTGCAGTGTAATCAAGCTATTAAACAATGGACCCTAAAAACTGATTCAGCCGAGAATGTAGGTTCAAAACCCACGTCTTTTGGATGGTGACATTAAAGGTCGGTCCCCAGACGTAAATAATAATATCTGATTGATACATGTCTGTTATATCCGAATTACACATAGGCCTACACACACCAGCGCCAGCCAGACTGCTGCGCAAATCGTGTCGCTCGCACGGCCCGGTACCGACTGCATTGCCACCCACCCAAACCTTAGTTGTGTAGATTGTCGATATGATAGACACGTTACATAGACTTACGTGGCGTGGCAAAGTCAATCATCTTTTCACAATTTTACTCATTCAAAGTCACATAATTAATGCTGTCAATTTATTTCACTACATGTATCAACATATTACATAAATACTAGTTCTACGTTACGGTTATCGAATACATACCTAGTAGTAGTTACAAAATCAGGTTTGAACTTGTATTGATGAAGTTATTTATAAAGCATCCAGCGCTGGATTCGCCTAGTAGAAACATATGTATGGCGCAAAAACATGTACAGTGCATGCAAAGTCACTCGGAGACTGGATTAAAAGTTGGGGACATTATTATGTGTACGTCCAAATTGCTCTGCGCTGGAGAACGGAGTACAGTCTTGCTGTGACATCACGT